>CM018586.1:8563255-8702315 GCA_009078335.1 Salix brachista | reverse complement strand
TTGTTGTACTTCCATTCAGTTGCATTATTGCTAGCTCTCTTCGATCCTCAACAATAAAACTTGATAATGTAATTTTAGTGGATGAAATTATAATTAAAAAAGTTTAATGATCAAAATGAAAAAAAATGACATTGTTTAGATAAAACATTACAGTTTTTTCAAAGAACTATTATTATTACTATTATATTAGTTATTTTCTGGAATTTACTTTAAATAAAAATATATATTATTATCAATTTTTATTTCCATGCATTATGAATTGTTTTTTTTCATTGTATCCGTCAACAAGTGTTTTAGCGTGAGAAAGAGACACCGAGTGGATTGGAAAATCTTTCATCCTCGGCTTCAAAGGAGGTGAGGAACAAACAGTCAGAGATACCGCAGCTTTTTAACCTAACAATGATGATGCTCACGCGGAAAAGCGCTTTTAGAGCTACTGCTTCTGATTCCCGGGTTCTTCAACAACATATGGAAATGGGTATCTTTCCTTCTTCTTTCTTATTCTTCAATCATCACCACATCTCCACTTCTGCTTGTACTGAGAAACCTTCGTTGCCTAAAAATAATGGTGGGTTTGTTAGTAATAATAGCACTGACATTAATATCGATGATGCTATTGCTTCATTTTATCGCATGGTCCGCATGAATCAGAGGCCATCAGCTGTGGAATTTGTCAAGTTTTTTGGGTCCTTTACCAAAAAGAAACAGTATTCAACTGTTGTCTCTTTGTGCAATCATATGGATTTTGTTGGAGTTTCCCACGACGTTTATTCTCTAACTGTATTGATTAACTGCCTTTGTCGCTCGAAACATGTTCATTTTGCTGTCTCTGTCTTGGGCAAGATGTTCAAACTGGGTATTCAACCTAATGTTATCACATTCACTACTCTACTCAATGGGCTCTGCAATGAGGGGAAAATTAAAGATGCAGTAGAGTTGTTTAATGAGATGGTACGGAGAGGGCATGAGCCCGATGTGATTAGTTATAATACTTTAATCAATGGTTTGTGCAAAACTGGCAACACAAGCATGGCAGTTCACGTGTTCAAGAAGATGGAACAGCATGCGTGTAAACCAGATGTGGTGACCTACAATACAATCATAGACAGCCTTTGCAAAGATAGGCTAGTTAATGACGCCATGGAATTCTTATCTGAAATGTTGGATCGTGGCATTCAACCAGATGTTGTTACTTACAACTCCATAGTCCATGGTTTTTGCAATTTAGGACAACTGAATGAAGCTACTAGATTGTTCAAAGAAATGGTTGGTAAGGATGATATGCCAGATACAGTGACCTTCACTATTTTGGTTGACGGGCTCTGCAAAGAAGGAATGGTTTCAGAAGCTCAGTGTGTCTTTGACATAATGCCTGAAAAAGGCGTAGAGCCAAATGTTATCACTTACAATGCACTCACTAATGGGCTCTGCAATGAGGGGAAAATTAAAGATGCAGTAGAGTTGTTTAATGAGATGGTACGGAGAGGGCATGAGCCCGATGTGATTACTTATAATACTTTAATCAATGGTTTGTGCAAAACTGGCAACACAAGCATGGTAGTTCACGTGTTCAAGAAGATGGAACAGCATGCGTGTAAACCAGATGTGGTGACCTACAATACAATCATAGACAGCCTTTGCAAAGATAGGCTAGTTAATGACGCCATGGAATTCTTATCTGAAATGTTGGATCGTGGCATTCAACCAGATGTTGTTACTTACAACTCCATAGTCCATGGTTTTTGCAATTTAGGACAACTGAATGAAGCTACTAGATTGTTCAAGGAAATGGTTGGTAAGGATGTTATGCCAGATACAGTGACCTTCAATATTTTGGTTGACGGGCTCTGCAAAGAAGGAATGGTTTCAGAAGCTCGGCGTGTCTTTGAAACAATGCCTGAAAAAGGTGTAGAGCCAAATGTTTACACGTACAATGCTATGATGGATGGGTACTGTTTACGGCGCGAAATGAATGAGGCCAAGAAGGTGTTTGAAATCATGGTTCGCAATGGTTGCGCACCTGATGTACATAGTTACAACATCCTGATCAGTGGATATTGCAAAAGTAGAAGGATGGAAGAGGCAAAATCACTCCTTGCTGAAATGTCTCATAAAGCATTGCCTCCTGATACTGTCTGTCACCTACAGCAAGGTCTGTGCCAGGTAGGAAGACCGCAGGAAGCTCTAAATCTTTTCAAGGAGATGTGTTCTTATGGCCTGCTTCCAGATTTGACGACTTACTCGATTTTGCTAGATGGCTTTTGTAAACATGGGCATTTGGACGAGGCATTAAAACTGCTCAAGGCAATGCAAGAGAAGAAACTAGAACCTAATATCGTCCTCTATAATATTCTTATTGAAGGCATGTTTATAGCTGGGAAACTTGTAGTTGCAGAGGAACTATTTTCCAGGCTTTTTGTGGATGGAATTCGACCTACTTTACAGACATACTCTATCATGATCAAGGGACTGCTTAAAGAAGGGCTGTCAGATGAAGCATACAAATTATTTAGAAAAATGGAAGATGATGGCTTCACGCCGGACAGTTGCTCATATAATGTTATCATTCAAGGATTTCTTCAAAATCGGGACTCATCAACTGCTGTACAATTTATTGATGAAATGGTTGGTAAAGGATTCTCGGCGGATTCGTCTACATGTCAGATGTTTCTGGATCTGGAATCTCATGATGAAATCATAAGCCGATTTCTGCGGGGAAGCTCTCTAGGTTAAAAAATGGATTGACATTTTCCTATCAAGTGACGTTGTAAGCCGTTGAGCCTCTTGTGAGCTATCACGATACTCTGTTATTTAACTTTAATGAATGGTCTGTAACATCTAGGGTGACTTCCTACTAATCCTAACAGAGGAATGATTCAAAAGAGTGAAGTTGGGGGTTCTCTTAATCTTGTTCATTTATCCAGGTTCCAGCAGGTTTTAATTGGAGCTGATCTGAATGTGTTGTTGACAAGGCTGGCAATCTTTCTGTAGAGAGAACTGGTTGGCAGAGTCCAAGTTTTCTAAATTGTTAGGCTCCATTGTCAGAATGAAACAGTATTCAACTGCGGTTTCATTGTAAAAACAAATGGAATGCACGTACTGTTAAGGTTGTCAGCAGGCTTTTGAGCTGGGAAAATGGAAACCCATTGCAATCATCTTGTCATGTTTACAAATTATTTGTTATTATTATATTTTTTCTAATAAGCATATGATTTTATTTTATTCCTCAATGATCTTGTTATGTAGGAAGATGATTCGTTATTAGAATTGATCATCTAGCAACAACGTATAATTTATTTAGTCAGTCTTATAAGGAACTACATACTACATAACTCTTTTCTTTAAATGTGACATGCTTTGGATTTAATTCCTTGTAAAAACCTTTCCTTCTAATCATTCCAAAATTCTATTACAATTTCAGCCTATATTACATTGTCGACTATGTTTAGAGGAATGGAGTTTAGGTCCTAGGTTTGTTCCACATAGATCATCGGTTCAAGTCTCACATCAATTAGGACTATTGAAGATTTTTATTGGTCGCTAACCCGTCAGAATTATATACAACATAGGAAGAAAAACAATATGTTATCAAGAATAATAATAGAATATTGTGTGATCCTTTATACAATATCAACTTTCTATATTTTCCTATGGTAGTTACAAATTATACTTCTTTTAATATTCTTTATTAATGGAAGATTCTATTTCTCTTAACATTTCTGAGCAAAAGCTTTGGGATTGCATTATATATGACACTCAAGTAATCATATTATTTTGCAGGGGTTGATGAATGATTTTTTTTGTGTTCAAAGTAGGGGGTTTTATTTCAAGGAATTGTGCCATTTATAGGTTATAGCTAGAATTAAACTTTGTTTTCTTCATGTAAAGAAAATATTATCTAACATGTATGAACATCATGACATAACAAAATAAACTAAAATGAAAAAGTGTTATTGAATAGTAAAAAAAGTTATTCACAGGCTCACAATGCGTATTAGACTAGAGAAATGCTTTTTTATTTTATTCTCACTTTGATCCCTTAACTTTTTTTTTTCATTGGTTGTGTAATTTAATTGCAAATTTAATACCTAATTGCTTTAGATGTATTGGCCAGGGACAAAACTGAAAGACAAAGGATCAATTTAGAAAAAGCGCAAAAAATAAATGGTGCGTTAAAAGTTGGCACAAAAGGTACAATTTCCCCCCTAATTTCCAAAATTAGACTTTTATAGTTCCTTATGTTTTTCTATATTTATTTTTGGTATATAATTTTATTTTTATTATTTTCCAGTCCTTAATTTTTCTATCGAGAGAGTTTCTTTGAATTTTGGTATAGAAATAAGGTAAATATTTTTGCATGTTCTAGATACTAAATTGGATTATATTGGTCTATACGGGTTCCATTTGATGAAAAAAACTTGATGGTAGTTGTTTTATACCTTAGTATTACTTAAAAAAGTAGATCAAAGTCGAGTAAGAAAAATCTAACTTAATTTGATTTCATGTTTTGAAACTATTTTTCAAGTTAATTCAATTGATATAGTGTTTTCTAGTGCAAGGAATGTGCTTATAACGTGTTTTGGTTTTGTTAAAATAGATTATAAAATAGTGTTTTCTAGTGCAAGGATCGGGGCATTCAACCAGATGTTGTTACTTACAACTCCATAGTCCATGGTTTTTGCAATTTAGGACAATTGAATGAAGCTACTAGATTGTTCAAAGAAATGGTTAGTAGAGATGTTATGCCAAATACAGTGACCTTCACTATTTTGGTTGATGGACTCTGCAAAGAAGGAATGGTTTCAGAAGCTCGGCGTGTCTTTGAAACAATGACTGAAAAAGGTGTATTTTATGGGGCAATATCCTTCACTTTAGATGCTAGCTAAAAAAATGTCGTCAGCATGTTTATTATCTTTCAAACTGCTGCTTCTTTTGTTACCTGTATGTCTCCTGGGCCATGACATCTATTATGTATCACTGCTGATTGCATTTAATATCCTTTTCTTAGCGACACCCTCACAACTTTAATTGCAGTCTAAATGTTGTAGTTTTGGCATTCAAATTTGTGCTGGAAACCAGGAAAAAAAAGAAAGAGAAAAGAACATAAAGTGTTAAAGAAACTGTAAGGGTTTTATATGTTTCAACATCTTTCGGGAAGCTGAACCAACCGGTGCTCGATTTCCTAGCCCCTCAACTGTCTTTTGATTCATTTTTCTCATGGTGCTGCTCAATTGCAGCCTTATGATAAAGCAAGAAATGCGGTTGCTCTTGCCCTGAGTCCAGTTGTAAGGGCTCTTATTGATCCAGATGGAGCATTGAGGGACATAAGGGATTTAGATAGTGTAAGAGCAATCACGTTTCTCTTTCTTTTGGTGCTTTGATTAGTTGCTCAATCGATTTGTTAATATTATCCTTGAAATCACATTTTCTTCTTACAGTTCAGCTTCTCTGATTGGTTTTTGTCCAAAGGTGGCACTCGCATGAGTATCCAAAGAATGTGGGATCCTGTTGCTTATGCCCTCGGGTTTATTGACTGTGATAACATCAGTGCTAGGTGCATGCTGACCATATTCTCATTGTTTGCCACCAAGACAGAGGCCTCTTTACTTCGTATGCTCAAGGGTTCTCCAGATGTTTACTTGAGTGGTCCCATTAGAAAGTATATTGAAGATAAAGGAGGCAGGTATATTTGTAAAATATAGGTTCAAAGTCATTCCTTATCTTTTCTTTTTTTGGGTCCCGATAATTGATATTTTTTTAACATCTCTTTATCTGCAAGAGCAGGTTTCACTTGAGGTGGGGGTGCAGACAGATACTTTATGATAGATCTCCTGATGGGGAAATACTTGTCACAGGACTTGCCACGTCGAAGGTAAATGACTTCTCATTTTTCTTCTTTTAAACTGAATCCCTTATGACATTGATGTATGAAAGCATCATCTAGATTACTCTTCAATAATTTTATCATGAGCCTGGTTGCATCGCTCCAATTTAAGGATCAATAGGGGTGCAATCTATTTTTCTGGACATTGTTTCAATGAATATTATCAGTAGGCCATGGTTCTAAATCGAAGTTGTCCTGGGAAAAGGGCTTAAGAGTTGAGACAAAGCATTCAGTCTTGCACCTTTTGATGAGTGAAGAGGAAATGAATATCCCACACATATTTGTGGGTTTGCAATTGGAGAATTGATGGAGTTATTCTCTTGAGATTGATGCATATAGTTGGTGCTTGTAAAGTATAGAAATTAAAAACTTCATTCCATAACCTATAGGGAAGTTTTTAAATCGAACCTGGGCAAATTAATAGATGGAAGGAAACGGAGTGTGTAAGGTTATGGCAGGATCAAGACTTGTACACCAAACATCTGAGAAATCAGATTGTGTATGTGTATTTTTGAGGTTTCTGTGTTTTATGTTTATAATCCACCATTGATTGTAAGGTCTCCATTAATGAAACATTTAATTATCATTGTAGGCTACGGATAAGAAAGTTGTTAAAGCTGATGCATATGTTGTAGGTATGCAGTCCGATATGCCCTTTCTCTTTCTTTGTATCCTATCTCAGTTGAGCATTGATGATTTTTTGTCATTCTGTGGTTTGATTCTTTGGCAGCTTTTGATGTCCCTGGAATTAAAAGACTACTTCCATCCCAGTGGAGGGAATCAAAGTTCTTTGATAATATATATGAGCTAGTGGGAGTACCTGTTGTGACAGTACAACTAAGATACAATGGCTGGGTTACAGAGTTGCAGGATCTAGAACGATCAAGGTGAATTTCTCACTATACTGGTGCTCTGATTGTGAAAGCAGGATGTTTGAAAACGCAAAGAATATTATTTGCTTTGATAATAGTTGAGACAATTCATAAGCATCTTTTCCATTAAGCCCTTGCTTCTTTTGATTTATAGGCAGTTGCGGCAAGCTTCTGGCTTAGATAACCTCCTGTATACCCCAGATGCGGATTTTTCTTGTTTTGCTGACCTAGCACTCACTTCTCCAGAGGATTACTACATTGAAGGACAAGGTTCATTGCTTCAGTAAGAAAAAAAAACTCTACTATCAGTATACTGCTGCTAGCTTCTGCTTTTTATAAGGAATATTGATGATGTACCTTACATATCCTTATAGTTATCTTTTCTATTCCCATCCCAATCTGTTATGTTCACAAAAATTAAATGTTTCAGATGTGTCCTGACACCTGGAGATCCTTACATGTCCTTGACAAATGATAAAATCATAGAGAGAGTCTCAAAGCAGGTTTGTAGTATTTAAAAGTTATCTCTCAATGCCTAAGTCATTACTATCTACGGTTATAAGCCCTATTACACGCTCTGGGAAGTCGTACAAGAACATAACGTGGGTAATCTTTGATTAAATTCTCCAGGCTTTAGTAACTTCTGAAATTAAAATGTTCGGCTTGACAGAGCACTTATCCCTAAGGCTTCCTTCATTTCTGCTCACCTTTTGCATGAGAGCACACATGGTAAACTTGGGTTCAGATGGCAGTATTTACACCCTGAAAATCTACCATTTTCATATCCTTGACATGTGTAAACAACCTGTACATATTTTTGTGAATTAAAAAAACATCTTTATTAATTTTAGGACATCGAAATCAGCTTGCTTGGGAAGTTGTAGAATTTAAAAATGTTTGTGCACCGAGTAACATGGCCTCAAGAAAGTCCTTTTCAACTGTGATGCCACCTGCAATTGCTCTTTTTTGTGATATGGGCCCTTGGTGGACCAAAAGGCAATTTGAGATGAATGGTTTCCATCATCACTGATGGTAGCTTTTATATAACAAGATGGTAAAATATTGTGCTTGTTGCTTTTGTAGCTAGTGGTTGAATCTTATTTGTGTATAGAATTATGAATTGTTGATTCCAGTTATTGTTGTGCAGTATTCTCGTTGTCATGCACTTATTTTTTGATTTCCACAATCAGGTCCTGGCTTTGTTCCCCTCATCACAAGGTCTAGAAGTTATCTGGTCATCCGTTGTGAAAATTGCGCAATCTTTATATCGTGAAGGACCTGGCAAAGATCCTTTCAGACCTGATCAGAAGACACCTGTGAAAAATTTCTTTCTTGCTGGCTCATACACAAAGCAGGTAACATAAATTTCGCTTCGGCTTTTAGTTTGACTGAAAGGTAGCTTCTAGTGTTTGCCTCCACAATTTTCTGGATGAAAGCGCCTATTAATTAAAAGGGAAAATCCATCGGAGAGATTAACAGGCTAATCTAAGCACGTAAGTTGAGAGCCACTGGAATCTAGCAAAATCTGGAAAAAATAGAAATGGAGGTTGCTGTTTCTGCAATGCTTGATTTTATTTGAGTGAAACTGTAATAACAACTGCAACAAATTCAGACTAGTTTCTGCATTGAACAGGATTACATAGACAGCATGGAAGGAGCGACTTTGTCTGGCAGACAAGCTTCAGCATACATTTGCGATGCCGGGGAAGAGTTAGTAGCTTTGAGGAAAAAACTCGCAGCTGTCGAATCTCAAGAAAGCGCAAAATCGAACACGGTAACTGATGAGCTCAGTCTTGTATGATAGCAATTAGACATCACATATCAAAGCTATATGATTCATGGCTGAAATAAATAGTTGTTGGGATATACGATACCTATAAGGTTAAGTTTATGTAATTCAAAACGTTTCCGATGTAAAGATTAGTTTCAGTTACGAGGCAATCTAGGCCTTAATGTCATGTAATGATCATGGTATTGCACAAGGGTGAGACCACGCTGTCCGCACCTTTTTATTTTATTTTAAAAAGAGTATTTATTCCTCAAGGCGCAGCGTGCATATCGAAGGAGTCCATATGGTTTGAGGTGACATATGATGGTTCGTTTCTTTTGCCCAAAGTTTCTCTGCTAGAGCAAGGACGCTAGCCATTGAAGCTGATATTCTTTTATTGAAAATCTGTGACCAATTCATCATTTAGCATCCTACATTTCTGCCTAACAAGCATAAAATCTGTTGCCTGCTCTTGAAGGGTGTGAGACAGCAGGCAGCATTGGCGAGCAACAAATTTGACAGAAATCACAGTAGCTAGAAATCAACATAAAGAGTACAAATCAGCAAGTAAACCACCTACATTATTCAAAACAAAACATCATTTTTATTGGTTCAGTAACACGAAGCTGCACATCAAAATTAAGAGGGCAAAAAATCATCATCCAACATGACATACCATTACTAAGCTCAAGCCAGTTCAAGTCACACATATCCTCTTACTTTACCAGCTCAAACCCATCATCTGCTTCCTTCGAAATTTCACTCTTAGCAACCTCCATCTCTTCATCAAAGAAAATGTCCCACTTCCCTTCCCACTTGATTAAAAACTCGGTATCCTCAAAATACTTCACTCTGTGCACATCTCCGGCCAGTGTGAACAAATAATCGCCAACAACCAGATCATATTTTGCTTTCTTACTCAAATTCCACACCCTTTTACTCCCTTTTAAGACCACCAAATCATGCCCGAATGTATGATGATGTGCAGGCTCTACGCTCCCTGCTTTGAAACTTACTATAGCTGATGTTGGGCTCTCTCTAACTATCTTCATTGCCCCGCCAGGAATGATCTCGATAGGGTCTAATTTTCTGTTTTTCACCAGGCAGCAGAGTGCGCACGCGCTTGCGTTTATACTTCCCTCCTCTTGTTTAGGATCAGAAAGATTTGTGCCAATCACAGGCATTTCGCTGAGCGAATTGTCCAAGAAGGATTCTGTTTCTTCCCCCCATGGAGCAGAGTTCGAGGCAGGACAAGGAGACTTAAAAGCCAAGTGTCGAGGATTTCTATGGCGGAGTCCGGGGATGTTGCCATGCCTGAGACGGCAAGGACATTGGAGTTGTTGATGGATCAGGAGTTTGCGGCATCGGCAGTGGAAAGGCAGGTTGCGGCGAAGACGCCAGGGAATTTGTTGGCAAAGATGGAGACACCGACACCAGTGCCGCACGCGACAAGGCCTCGGATTCCTGGGGATGGGGATGACGGGGTAGTGGACGCAGCGGAGACAAGGCGGCCCACCTCGGCGGCGATGGAGTAGTATGAGGAAGTGCCGAGGTCTTCTACTTCTATGTTGAGGGAGCGGAGGTGGGAGACCAGCGTGTCTTTGAGGGAGCAGCCGAAAGCGTCCGCTCCTGCTATGATTTTGAGAGGGAGGGGAGGGGGGGTTGTGGTGGCGGTGGAAGAGACGGTGTGTTCGGCCATTTGTGGCGGTGGGGGAGACAAGACAGCGAACTTGGAGTGGATACGGACTGGATAGTGTCTCTTATTGGACGAGGATCATTAAATATTAAATTAATAATAGAAGATAAGGGACGGCATTAGGACTAGATTCATGATGGAGATAAATTAATTATTTACACTTTCACATTTAATTAATTACGAAGGAAACGCATTTATAGGATTGTTTTTTAAAAAGGATTTAATTTATTTTGAAATGTATACTAATTTAAGAAAAAAAATTAAAAATAATTCGATTGTGTTTTAAAAGATTTGTTGAGAGTTATTTAGTATTTATAATTAATTTACATTTATTTTTTATTTTTTTGTCTATATTTTATTATAAATATTTAAACACGTTATTATATAATTACTTAATATATTTAATTAATTTTTATTTTCTTAATACAATTTAAGTTTAATAAAATTTACTTAGATAATGTGTAAGGTGTCCTTGAACACACTAATCTTGAGAGGCTTTGAGTTTGCTATCCAGGGATCATTAATTTGAGTCTCACATTAGTCAGAGTCATTGAGATTTTAATTGATTGTTAACTTCAAAGTTCGTAAAACCAGTTAAGATGCGCGTAAATTAGTTTGAATACCCAAATTCTAAAAAAAGTCCATAAGCACACTCGTCATAACATAAAAACAATAAAATAATATCACAATATTTTTTTTAACACATGAGTAAATTTGCTAATTGATAACAAATTTACTCAAAACTCTAGGACATCATCTAACAACAACATATAATTTATTTAGTCGGTCTTATAAGGAACTATATAACTTTCTATATTTTTCCATATTAGTTACAAATTATGCTTTTTATTAATATTCTTCATTAATGAAAGATTCTATTTCCCTTAACATTTCTGAGCAAAAGTTTTGGGATTGCATTGTAAATGGCACTCATGTAATCATATTGTTTTGCATAGGTTGATTACATATTAGTTTTGGTTGTTGCCCACTTATTAGTCGAACACACCATGATGATTTTTGTTTTTATTTATTAATATTTATGGTGATCAATTAGATTACTTTGAAACAATATTGAGTTTTTAATTATTACTTCAAATATTTCATGACTGATTGGGAATGTGGTTATGTTTTTTTTAAAGTATTTTTAATTTATAAATATATCAAAATGATATTTTTTATATCAACATATAAAATGATATAAAAATACTATTTTTTTTAAATTTGAAATGAAAAATAAAAATATTTTTTTAAAAAAATATTTTTAAAACACAGTGTATAACACATTATTATTAATAATGCAAGTAAAAATAACAATAATTACATTTTTTTTTAAAACAACTATAAGCCTTTTAACTGGCCGTGCCTTCAAGAGTTTTCAAAGGCCATCGGCATTGTTGATTCCAAATCAAATCAAAGGAGGTCCCTTTTTCCAGCATCTCTTGACTCATGGACTTTTAACCAAGAGATGGAGGTTTAATCTTTGTCCGAGTGTTCTTTATTATCAAAAGCGGTTTATGCGCTCATTGGGTTCCTTTCATATATGTTTTTCAGCCGAAGCTGAACCCAAAAAGACAAGACACCCCGAATTGAGAAAGAGACGCGGGGCTGAGTGAAAAAGCTTTCATCTTCGGCTTCGAAGGAGGAGAGCAACAGTAAGATAGACAACATCTTTTTAACCTAGCAGTGATGATGTTCATGCGGAAAAGCGCTTTTAGAGCTGCTGCTTCTTCTGCTTTTCAGCTTCAACAACAACAAATGGAAATGGGTATCTTTCCTTTTCTTCCTCATTTCCCTTGTTTCTTATTCCTCAAACATCACCACTTTCTTACCTCTACTTCTACAAAGAAACCTTCTTTGCCTAAAAAAAATGACGGGCTTGTTAGTGATAATAGCAATAACATTAGTATTGATGATGCCTTGGCTTCATTCTATCGCATGGTCCGTATGAATCCTAGGCCTTCTGCTGTGGAGTTTGGCAAATTCTTAGGCTCCATTGCCAAAAAGAAACAGTATTCTACTGTTGTCTCTTTGTGCAATCAAATGGATTTGTTTGGAGTCACTCACAATGTCTATTCTCTAAATATATTGATTAACTGCCTTTGTCGGTTGAACCTTGTTCATTTTGCTGTCTCTGTCTTGGGCAAGATGTTCAAACTTGGTATTCACCCTGATGCCATCACGTTCAATGCACTCACTAATGGGTTCTGCAATGAGGGGAAAATTAAAGATGCAGTAGAGTTGTTTAATATGATGGTACAGAGAGGGTATGAGCCCAATGTCATTAGTTATAATACTATAATCAATGGTTTGTTCAAATCTGGCAACAGAAATATGGCTGTTCAAGTGTTCAAGAAGATGGAACAAAATGGGGGCAAGCCAAATGTGGTGGCATATAATACAATCATAGACAACCTTTGCAAAAATAGGCTAGTAAATGATGCTATGGAATTCTTATCTGAAATGTTGGATCGGGGCATTCAACCAAATGTTGTTACTTACAACTCCTTATTCCATGGTTTTTGCAATTTAGGACAACTGAATGAAGCTACTAGATTGTTCAAGGAAATGGTTGGTAAGGATGTTATGCCAGATACAGTGACCTTCACTATTTTGGTTGATGGACTCTGCAAAGAAGGAATGGTTTCAGAAGCTCGGTGTGTCTTTGAAACAATGACTGAAAAAGGTGTAGAGCCACATATTTACACTTACAATGCTTTGATGGATGGGTACTGTTTACACCACCAAATGAATGAAGCCAGCAAGGTGTTTGAAATCATGGTTCGCAAGGGCTGTGTACCTACTGTACATAGTTACAACATCCTGATCAATGGATATTGCAAAAGTAAAAGTATGGACGAGGCAAAATCACTCCTTGCTGAAATGTCTCATAAAGAATTGACTCCTGATACTGTCACCTACAACACTCTTATGCAAGGTCTGTGCCAGGTAGGGAGACCTCAGGAAGCTCTAAATCTTTTCAAGGAGATGTGTTCTTCTGGCCTGCTTCCAAATTTGGTGACTTACTCGATTTTGCTAGATGGCTTCTGGAAACATGGACATTTGGACGAGGCATTAAAACTGCTCAAGGCAATGCAAGAGAAGAAACTAGAACCTGATATCGTCTTTTATACTATTCTTATTGAAGGCATGTTTATCGCTGGGAGGCTTGAAGTTGCAAAGGAACTATTTTCCAGGCTTTTTGTAGATGGAATACGACCTACTGCACATACATACAGTGTCATGATCAAGGGACTTCTTAAAGAAGGGCTGCCAGATGAAGCATACAAATTATTTAGAAAAATGGAAGATGATGGCTTCACGCCGGACAGTTGCGCTTATAACGTTATCATTCAAGGGTTTCTTCAAATTCGGGACTCATCAACTGCTATACAACTCATTGATGAAATGGTTGGTAAAGGATTCTCAGCGGATTCGTCTACATTTCAGATGTTATTGGTTCTGGAATCTCATGATGAAATCATAAGCCGATTTATGCGTGGAAGCTCTCTAGGTAGAAAAATGAAGTGACATTTTCCTATCAAGTGATGCTGTAGGCTTCTGCACCTATTGTTAGTTATCACAGGCATGTTTTTTAAAAAATCATTTCAATGTATTTTCAAGTGAAAAACATTTGAAAAATAGCCGATATATACAATACAAAGTTCTTTAACTTCAATGAATGGTCTGTAACATCTACTGTGACTTTCAGGGACATGTTTTTGGCACCAGAGCTCACCATGCATTGTGTTACTTGAATCTGTGTATAAAGTACAAAGTGTACAATAACCAGTCTTGTTTTCCCTTACTTGACGAGTTTTCTAATCTTAAAATAGGTGTTCCAAGTTTTGAATCTGCACCGAACATTGTGACCTCTGATAATCCTAACAAAGGAATGATTCAAAAAAGTATGAAAGCAAGAACCAAACCTGATATGAGAAACCTGTTTCTTGTATTGATTATGTTATACATTTTGTGTTAATTGTAAGGTATTGCAAACTGGGGATGCATTGTTGTTCGCAAAAGAACCCCCAAGTATGAGAGTGAATTCATCAGTAATCAAAATAAAGAGATGCTGTTGCCAAGCTTGAAAGTGTGCTGTGAGTGATAGTGGTCTGCGCTAAGTGTGAAGCTATAGCAATGCAACGGTTTTCATTTGCATGGCTGTTCTTCTGGGAAAGTTCATATTAGAATTAGAATTATATTATAATTAAAACAATAACTAGAAAGAGCCGGGGATTTCACTTACCCCAGCTCTACTTCAAATCCCCTCAACAATAAAACTTGATAATGTAATTTTAGTGGATGAAATTATAATTAAAAAAGTTTAATGATCAAAATGAAAAAAAATGACATTGTTTAGATAAAACATTACAGTTTTTTCAAAGAACTATTATTATTAAGAAATAACCTAAAAGAGCTCGGACCGTTCACTGTGCCCTTACACTCAGTGGCACTGTGGACTGGTCTTTTATCAGCCGTGTGTCGCGCGAGTTCGTCCACCCTATTTTTTTTTGTTTTTTCCTGATGTGAACAGTGTAATGACGCTCGGACCCCTTATAATAAGACAAAAACACGTTTTCGGCTGAGGGCTACGGTTGTAATTGCACGCGTACGGACCGGTCCGGTCCGGTCCGCCGCAACCTTTTATTTTTTTAATATTTTTGAAACTGTGCTATTACGTTACGTCTCTAGCCCCCGAAACGACAAAAACCATTAATTCGTCTCAGGGGTGCTTTAGTAATTGACGCATACAGTACTGTTCCCTTGCGTCAGCGCCGTCAGCAAGCCGTACGGGCGCGTCGGCGCGTTTTTTGTCCTCCATCGGTTCAGGTGGCGCGTGCGGGGTCGTACGGCGGTTAAAAATTTTCCTCCGCCGGTGAAAACGATTCGCCACCCTTCCCTGAATCTGATGGAGTGGCGCGTGCTGTCATATGATCTACGTAGAGGCGCATATAGTCGGTTGAACGTTTATGTGCTCTTTTCTCTCTCCTCAGCGCCAGATTGAAAATCAGTCCCCCGATTTATTGTCCATGCATTTTAGTCCCTTGGCTTTTGTTTGATTTCTGTAATAGAAGTTTCGAATTCAGTCAATTTCGCCCTTTAATTGGAATTGATTGAATGTCCATTTTTCAATTCGATCCTCCTTCTTTTAATTTCGGAATTGGACTGAAAATGATGAATTTATTCGGTACAGAAGTTTCCATTTTTGCAGATTTGTCCTTGAATTTATAATTTTCATGTCAATGTTTCAGTTCGGTCCTCCTTCTTTTAATTTTCGGATTCGGTTTAAATTATGCAATAAATACAGTACATAAGTTTCGATTTCTTCAATTGGATCCTTTGATTCAAATTGATAATATATTGAATTTTCATTTTGGCCCTTATAGTTTTAATTTTTAATTTTCATCCCTTGATAAATTGATATTTGTGTTTTATTTTCCATTATTAACATAATAATAATAAAAATAATAATAATAATAATAATAATAATAATAATAATAATAATAAATATGTGTTTTATTTTCCATTATTAACATAATAATAATAATAATAATAATAATAATATGTGTTTTATTTTCCATTATTAACATAATAATAATAAGAATAAGAATAAGAATAATAATAATAATAATAGTAATAATAATAATAATAGTAATAATAATAATAATAATAATAATAATAAGAATAATAATAATACTAATAATAATACTAATACTAATACTAATACTAATAATAATAATATGTTTTTTATTTTCCATTATTAACATAATAATAATAATAATAATAATAATAATAATAATAATAATAATAATAATAATATTAATATATTCTTTTTCTTGCTTACTCTTTTGTTAATGTTTATGAGTGTTTTTTTTTGGGATAATTTAATAATTTTAATTGTTTTTGCAATAATAGCAATAGTCATTTTATATGTAATATTACTGGAGATAAAAGACAACTCAAGAACAACAAATAAACAAATTTACCTAAGTTATCTACAATTAAAAAACAATACAAGTCACTTTTGTTTCCATTACACTGTTCCTTTTAAACGGCAAACAAGTCATTATTATATGTTTTAATATTTATTGCATATTATCGCCTAAAAGTATATAAAGAGATAAAAAAATGACCTCGGATTTTTGTGATTAACAAAATTAATATCAGCATTCTTAAATAAATTTAATATAATAATATGATGAAAAAATCTTATAAAAAATTTTTTTGACTTTTAATTTGAATTTTGTGCTCTTTTGTTAAGATCTAATATTACCCGGGAAAAAATACAACTCAAAAAAACAAAAGGTAAACAAATTTGCCAAGATTATCTACAATTAAAAAATATACAAGACACTTTCCGTTTCGACTACACTGTTCCTTTTAGACAACAAATAAGTGATTAGAGCACGTAAAAAATATTATATTTCGTTTCTTAAAAAAAATTACAACATTTTTATTTATGATGTGTCAGATCTAATATTACTGGGGAAAAAAATCAACTCAAATTTTTTTTTTACAAATTTACCTAGGTTATCTACAATTAAAAAATATAAAAATCACTTCCCATTTCGATCACACTATATAGTATGTGAGACTAAGTATATGTGTTTAATATTTTTTTAATATTATCGCCTAAAAATATATAAAGAGAGAAAAAAAATGACATACAATTTCTTGCAAAAAAATATTAATATCAGTATTCTTAAATATATTTAATATAATAATATGATGAATAAATCTGATAAAAAAATTTGGCTTTGAATTTAAATTAATATTTTAGACCCTTTTTTTTCCCTTTAAGAAACGGTTATGTTTTTTTCACATGTATTTTTGATTTTTTAGTGTCCAAGTTAGTTGTTCTTTTTTAACCGGGTTTTCTTTTTTTCTTTTAAACCAGAGTATCCGTGACAACAAATTTCTTATAAATTATTTCACCTTCTTAACAAATTTTCTAACAAATTCTATCGAAAGTTTTTTAGCAATAGTAATATTCAATCGCATTTTGGTTGAAAAAAAACATTTTTAACAGATTTTATCAATTACAATTATTATAATTAAATAGAATCAATCAATTTTCTACATAGATAAAAAACCCCGGCGAAGCGGGCAACTCTACTAGTTACTATTATATTAGTTATTTTCTGGAATTTACTTTAAATAAAAATATATATTATTATCAATTTTTATTTCCATGCATTATGAATTGTTTTTTTTCATTGTATCCGTCAACAAGTGTTTTAGCGTGAGAAAGAGACACCGAGTGGATTGGAAAATCTTTCATCCTCGGCTTCAAAGGAGGTGAGGAACAAACAGTCAGAGATACCGCAGCTTTTTAACCTAACAATGATGATGCTCACGCGGAAAAGCGCTTTTAGAGCTACTGCTTCTGATTCCCGGGTTCTTCAACAACATATGGAAATGGGTATCTTTCCTTCTTCTTTCTTATTCTTCAATCATCACCACATCTCCACTTCTGCTTGTACTGAGAAACCTTCGTTGCCTAAAAATAATGGTGGGTTTGTTAGTAATAATAGCACTGACATTAATATCGATGATGCTATTGCTTCATTTTATCGCATGGTCCGCATGAATCAGAGGCCATCAGCTGTGGAATTTGGCAAGTTTTTTGGGTCCTTTGCCAAAAAGAAACAGTATTCAACTGTTGTCTCTTTGTGCAATCATATGGATTTTGTTGGAGTTTCCCACGACGTTTATTCTCTAAGTGCATTGATTAACTGCCTTTGTCGCCTGAACCATGTTGATTTTGCTGTCTCTGTCTTGGGTAAGATGGTCAAACTGGGTATTCAACCTAATGTTATCACATTCAATACACTACTCAATGGACTCTGTAAGGGGGGGAAAGTTAAAGAGGCAGAAGAGTTGTTTAATGAGATGGTACGGAGAGGGCATGGGCCTGATGTAATTAGCTATAATACTATAATCAATGGTTTGTGCAAAACTGGAAACAAAGGTATGGCTGTTCACGTGTTCAAGAAGATGGAACAGCATGCGTGTAAACCAGATGTGGTGACCTACAATACAATCATAGACAGCCTTTGCAATTTAGGACAACTGAATGAAGCTACTAGATTGTTCAAGGAAATGGTTGGTAAGGATGTTATGCCAGATACAGTGACCTTCACTATTTTGGTTGATGGACTCTGCAAAGAAGGAATGGTTTCAGAAGCTCGGTGTGTCTTTGACATAATGCCTGAAAAAGGCGTAGAGCCAGATGTTATCACTTACAATGCACTCACTAATGGGCTCTGCAATGAGGGGAAAATTAAAGATGCAGTAGAGTTGTTTAATGAGATGGTACGGAGAGGGCATGAGCCCGATGTGATTAGTTATAGTACTTTAATCAATGGTTTGTGCAAAACTGGCAACACAAGCATGGCAGTTCACGTGTTCAAGAAGATGGAACAGCATGCGTGTAAACTAGATGTGGTGACCTACAATACAATCATAGACAGCCTTTGCAAAGATAGGCTAGTTAATGACGCCATGGAATTCTTATCTGAAATGTTGGATCGTGGCATTCAACCAGATGTTGTTACTTACAACTCCATAGTCCATGGTTTTTGCAATTTAGGACAACTGAATGAAGCTACTAGATTGTTCAAGGAAATGGTTGGTAAGGATGTTATGCCAGATACAGTGACCTTCAATATTTTGGTTGACGGGCTCTGCAAAGAAGGAATGGTTTCAGAAGCTCGGCGTGTCTTTGAAACAATGCCTGAAAAAGGTGTAGAGCCAAATGTTTACACGTACAATGCTCTGATGGATGGGTACTGTTTACGGCGCGAAATGAATGAGGCCAAGAAGGTGTTTGAAATCATGGTTCGCAATGGTTGCGCACCTGATGTACATAGTTACAACATCCTGATCAATGGATATTGCAAAAGTAGAAGGATGGAAGAGGCAAAATCACTCCTTGCTGAAATGTCTCATAAAGCATTGCCTCCTGATACTGTCACCTACAACACTCTTATGCAAGCTCTGTGCCGATATGGGAGACCCAAGGAAGCTCTAAATCTTTTCAAGGAGATGTGCTCTTATGGCCTGCTTCCAAGTTTGGTGACTTACTCGATTTTGCTAGATGGCTTCTGCAAACATGGGCATTTGGACGAGGCATTAAAACTGCTAAAGGCAATGCAAGAGAAGAAACTAGAACCTAATATCGTCCTCTATAATATTCTTATTGAAGGCATGTTTATAGCTGGGAAACTTGTAGTTGCAGAGGAACTATTTTCCAGGCTTTTTGTGGATGGAATACAGCCTACTTTACAGACATACTCTGTCATGATCAAGGGACTTCTTAAAGAAGGGCTGTCAGATGAAGCATATAAATTGTTTAGAAAAATGGAAGATGATGGCTTCTTGCCGGACAGTTGCTCATATAATGTTATCATTCAAGGATTTCTTCAAAATCGGGACTCATCAACTGCTGTACAATTTATTGATGAAATGGTTGGTAAAGGATTCTCGGCGGATTCGTCTACATTTCAGATGTTACTGGATCTGGAATCTCATGATGAAATCATAAGCCGATTTCTGCGGGGAAGCTCTCTAGGTAAAAAAATGAATTGACATTTTCCTATCAAGGGACGTTGTAAGCCGTTGAGCCTCTTGTGAGCTATCACGATACTCTGTTATTTAACTTTAATGAATGGTCTGTAACATCTAGGGTGACTTCCTACTAATCCTAACAGTTGTATGATTCAAAAGAGTGAAGTTGGGGGTTCTCTTAATCTTGTTCATTTATCCAGGTTACAGCAGGTTTTAATTGGAGCTGATCTGAATGTGTTGTTGACAAGGCTGGCAATCTTTCTGTAGAGAGAACTGGTTGGCAGAGTCCAAGTTTTCTAAATTGTTAGGCTCCATTGTCAGAATGAAACAGTATTCAACTGCGGTTTCATTGTAAAAACAAATGGAATGCACGTACTGTTAAGGTTGTCAGCAGGCTTTTGAGCTGGGAAAATGGAGTGGAAAAACATTCGTCTTAATGAAACGTTTAATTATCATTGTAGGCTACAGATAAGAAAGTTGTTAAAGCTGATGCATATGTTGTAGGTATGCAGTCCGATATGCCCTTTCTCTTTCTTTGTATCCTATCTCAGTTGAGCATTGATGATTTTTTATCATTCTGTGGTTTGATTCTTTGGCAGCTTGTGATGTCCCTGGAATTAAAAGACTACTTCCATCCCAGTGGAGGGAATCAAAGTTCTTTGATAATATATATGAGCTAGTGGGAGTACCTGTTGTGACAGTACAACTAAGATACAATGGCTGGGTTACAGAGTTGCAGGATCTAGAACGATCAAGGTGAATTTCTCACTATACTGGTGCTCTGATTGTGAAAGCGGATGTTTGAAAACGCAAAGAATATTATTTGCTTTGATAATAGTTGAGACAATTCATAAGCATCTTTTCCATTAAGCCCTTGCTTCTTTTGATTTATAGGCAGTTGCGGCAAGCTTCTGGCTTAGATAACCTCCTGTATACCCCAGATGCGGATTTTTCTTGTTTTGCTGACCTAGCACTCACTTCTCCAGAGGATTACTACATTGAAGGACAAGGTTCATTGCTTCAGTAAGAAAAAAAAACTCTACTATCAGTATACGGCTGCTAGCTTCTGCTTTTTATAAGGAATATTGATGATGTACCTTACATATCCTTATAGTTATCTTTTCTATTCCCATCCCAATCTGTTATGTTCACAAAAATTAAATGTTTCAGATGTGTCCTGACACCTGGAGATCCTTACATGTCCTTGACAAATGATAAAATCATAGAGAGAGTCTCAAAGCAGGTTTGTAGTATTTAAAAGTTATCTCTCAATGCCTAAGTCATTACTATCTACGGTTATAAGCCCTATTACACGCTCTGGGAAGTCGTACAAGAACATAATGTGGGTAATCTTTGATTAAATTCTCCAGGCTTTAGTAACTTCTAAAATTAAAATGTTCGGCTTGACAGAGCACTTATCCCTAAGGCTTCCTTCATTTCTGCTCACCTTTTGCATGAGAGCACACATGGTAAACTTGGCCTCAGATGGCAGTATTTACACCCTGAAAATCTACCATTTTCATATCCTTGACATGTGTAAACAACCTGTACATATTTTTGTGAATTAAAAAAACATCTTTATTAATTTTAGGACATCGAAATCAGCTTGCTTGGGAAGTTGTAGAATTTAAAAATGTTTGTGCACCGAGTAACATGGCCTCAAGAAAGTCCTTTTCAGCTGTGATGCCACCTGCAATTGCTCTTTTTTGTGATATGGGCCCTTGGTGGACCAAAAGGCAATTTGAGATGAATGGTTTCCATCATCACTGATGGTAGCTTTTATATAACAAGATGGTAAAATATTGTGCTTGTTGCTTTTGTAGCTAGTGGTTGAATCTTATTTGTGTATAGAATTATGAATTGTTGATTCCAGTTACTGTTGTGCAGTATTCTCGTTGTCATGCACTTATTTTTTGATTTCCACAATCAGGTCCTGGCTTTGTTCCGTCCTCTCAAGGTTTGGAAGTTATTTGGTCGTCGGTGGTCAAAATTGGACAGTCCCTTTATCGGGAGGCGCCTGGGAATGACCCATTTAGACCTGATCAGAAAACTCCAGTAAAAAATTTCTTCCTTGCTGGTTCCTACACTAAGCAGGATTACATAAATTTCGCTTCGGCTTTTAGTTTGACTGAAAGGTAGCTTCTAGTGTTTGCCTCCACAATTTTCTGGATGAAAGCGCCTATTAATTAAAAGGGAAAATCCATCGGAGAGATTAACAGGCTAATCTAAGCACGTAAGTTGAGAGCCACTGGAATCTAGCAAAATCTGGAAAAAATAGAAATGGAGGTTGCTGTTTCTGCAATGCTTGATTTTATTTGAGTGAAACTGTAATAACAACTGCAGCAAATTCAGACTAGTTTCTGCATTGAACAGGATTATATTGACAGCATGGAAGGCGCAACTCTCTCTGGCCGACAAGCGGCTGCTTATGTCTGCAGTGCTGGGGAGGAGCTGGCAGCACTACGGAAAAAGCTGGCAGCTGTCGAATCTCAAGAAAGAAGCGCAAAATCGAACACGGTAACTGATGAGCTCAGCCTTGTATGATAGCAATTACATATCACATATCAAAGCTATATGATTCATGGCTGAAATAAATAGTTGTTGGATATACGATTCTATAAGGTTAAGTTTATGTAATTCAAAACGTCTCCAATGTAAAGATTAGTTTCAGTTACAAGGCAATCTAGGCCTTAATGTCATGTAATGATCATGGTATTGCACAAGGGTGAGACCAAGCTATCCGCACTTTTTTTTATTTAAAAAAAAAAAAAAAGAGTATTTATTCCTCAAGGCGCAGCGTGCATATCGAAGGAGTCCATATGGTTTGAGGTGACATATGATGGTTCGTTTCTTTTGCCCAAAGTTTCTCTGCTAGAGCAAGGACGCTAGCCATTGAAGCTGATATTCTTTTATTGAAAATCTGTGACCAATTCATCATTTAGCATCCTACATTTCTGCCTAACAAGCATAAAATCTGTTGCCTGCTCTTGAAGGGTGTGAGACAGCAGGCAGCATTGGCGAGCAACAAATTTGACAGAAATCACAGTAGCTAGAAATCAACATAAAGAGTACAAATCAGCAAGTAAACCACCTACATTATTCAAAACAAAACATCATTTTTATTGGTTCAGTAACACGAAGCTGCACATCAAAATTAAGAGGGCAAAAAATCATCATCCAACATGACATACCATTACTAAGCTCAAGCCAGTTCAAGTCACACATATCCTCTTACTTTACCAGCTCAAACCCATCATCTGCTTCCTTCGAAATTTCACTCTTAGCAACCTCCATCTCTTCATCAAAGAAAATGTCCCACTTCCCTTCCCACTTGATTAAAAACTCGGTATCCTCAAAATACTTCACTCTGTGCACATCTCCGGCCGGTGTGAACAAATAATCGCCAACAACCAGATCATATTTTGCTTTCTTACTCAAATTCCACACCCTTTTACTCCCTTTTAAGACCACCAAATCATGCCCGAATGTATGATGATGTGCAGGCTCTACGCTCCCTGCTTTGAAACTTACTATAGCTGATGTTGGGCTCTCTCTAACTATCTTCATTGCCCCGCCAGGAATGATCTCGATAGGGTCTAATTTTCTGTTTTTCACCAGGCAGCAGAGTGCGCACGCGCTTGCGTTTATACTTCCCTCCTCTTGTTTAGGATCAGAAAGATTTGTGCCAATCACAGGCATTTCGCTGAGCGAATTGTCCAAGAAGGATTCTGTTTCTTCCCCCCATGGAGCAGAGTTCGAGGCAGGACAAGGAGACTTAAAAGGGGTTTTAAGCCAAGTGTCGAGGATTTCTATGGCGGAGTCCGGGGATGTTGCCATGCCTGAGACGGCAAGGACGTTTGAGTTGTTGATGGATCGGGAGTTTGCGGCATCGGCAGTGGAAAGGCAGGTTGCGGCGAAGACGCCAGGGAATTTGTTGGCAAAGATGGAGACACCGACACCAGTGCCGCACGCGACAAGGCCTCGGATTCCTGGGGATGGGGATGACGGGGTAGTGGACGCAGCGGAGACAAGGCGGCCCACCTCGGCAGCGATGGAGTAGTATGAGGAAGTGCCGAGGTCTTCTACTTCTATGTTGAGGGAGCGGAGGTGGGAGACCAGCGTGTCTTTGAGGGAGCAGCCGAAAGCGTCCGCTCCTGCTATGATTTTGAGAGGAAGGGGAGGGGGGGTTGTGGTGGCGGTGGAAGAGACGGTGGGATCGGCCATTTGTGGCGGTGGGGGAGACAAGACAGCGAACTTGGAGTGGATACGGACTGGATAGTGTCTCTTATTGGACGAGGATCATTAAATATTAAATTAATAATAGAAGATAAGGGACGGCATTAGGACTAGATTCATGATGGAGATAAATTAATTATTGACACTTTCACATTTAATTAATTACGAAGGCAGCGCATTTTTAGGATTGTTTTTTAAAAAAGATTTAATTTATTTTGAAATGTATACTAATTTAATTTTTTTTTTAAAAATAATTCGATTGTGTTTTAAAAGATTTGTTGAGAGTTATTTAGTATTTATAATTAATTTACATTTATTTTTTTATTTTTTTGTCTATATTTTATTATAAATATTTAAACACGTTATTATATAATTACTTAATATATTTAATTAATTTTTATTTTCTTAATACAATTTAAGTTTAATAAAATTTACTTAGATAATGTGTAAGGTGTCCTTGAACACACTAATCTTTTTTTTTTTTTGATGACCGGGGTGTCCGTGCCAGCTTACGCGCACCTCGACTATTCCCCGGGCTCACTTGAACATCCTGCAAGCCCAAATGAGTATGTAAGGCACCGCGGGGGTGACAGGCGTGCATGATGGGACTTGAACCCTTGTGCAGAGGAAGGAAACAAGTCCCTTTAACCGCTAGGCCAAGACCCCACTTGCCCTTGAACACACTAATCTTGAGAGACTTTGAGTTTGCTATCGGGATCATTAATTTGATCAAGTGGGAGAGTAGGACTCATGAAACAAGAAAGAATGACCCACTTGGAGTTTTTGAGGGACAAGGATTTCAAGGTCCCATAAAAAAAGATTAATTTAGTGGGAAACAGAAACAAATCTCAACTGGCTCACTCCCCTTCTCTCTCTATCTCAATCTTTTTCTTTTAAAAAAAAAAAAAAAAAACCTACTCGCAGCAATGCCTCTCTCTCTCTCTCTTCAGAAGGTCCAAAAACTGATGTCTCTTTCTTGGTCCCTCTCTCTAGATGGGATTGGAGTCTCAAGCTCCTCCCTCCCCATGGAAGGGTATTATGGTGGGGGCATTAGTTGTAAATTTGTGAGGCATGGAATAATATTCAATTTGCAAGTTGACGAGATTTTACTCTTTTTTTTCAAATGTTTGACTTGTCGTTTTGCGTTGCAGGCATCCTTTCCCGTTACCTTTCGAAATTCGGACAATTTTTTAAAAACTGAATGAATCTTTTAAAAACTTTTCCTTCTAATGAAAAGCTGTTACCATTTTTAGACGTCGATTTTTAACATTAATTTTTATTTTAAAATTTATTAAAACAATGTTTTTACATTTTTGATTCTTTATTAGCCTGAACCTCTTCACTTAACACATTAACTACTCCTCCTATCCTCTTTAATTTACACCTTATATTAGGCCCAATTGTAAGCATAGGTGGGATCATATCATTTTTTTTTATCATTTATTTCATCTACAAACTTATTATCATTTTACAATTGTGTTACCGATTTTCAATTGGGTCCTTATTTTAACCTTAATAGCACCTTTAAGCTTATTTATAAAGGTCATGCGCTCTATTATATATAATATTTTATTTCCCCCACTTACCTATCTCTTTTCATTTTGAGTTTCTTTTACTCGTCAATGTCTTGTGATTTTCAATCCTATGTTGACGCAGGGTTTACAGTGGCCCTTTTAGAAGAGTTATCACACTGAAATGTGGCACCTTAAACGACCCATATTTTTCAAACTTTAGTCACATGAAAGTATAACAAAATGCAAAATTAACAAACTTAGTCAAACATTTAAAATGAATAACCACTTTAATGGATTTCTAATTTTTATTTAGATTAAAAAAAACCAGACTAATGTTTTTGAATAAAAGAAATTCTCAATAAAGAAACAAGGATAAAATCCAAATATGAAAAGGTACACAATCAACAATGCAGGGGAAAAAACATATTTTATTGAATATTTATTAAATCCTAGAATAACTTATCTTTTTTATTCTAAATATTTTAAGTATAAATTTTCAAAATTAAAACTGCATTAAACAAGAGGAAAAGTAAAAGATGTTGACAGGGGAAGAAGAGTATGTAGCTACGATATTGATTTGTAATTTATTTTCTACATGTATATGTATTGACTAATGAAATTGTCAATACATGAAATGGATTGGAATTGTGGGGTTTAGAGTGACCCAATTATAGTATTGAGCCTAACTAACCGAACTCTTAATGTTTAAAGTCCACAAACACAAAATTTTATAAAACCTATATATTTTAATTTCTCATATTATTAAAGAGAATTCTAAGTAACATAGGAAAATTATTGTGTGTGTCCACTATAGATCAAGACATAGTGTACTCTAGACTTGTATAATAATTTTCACATCTTTATATTAGAATATAGAAACAATCTTCTATTTATAGAATGTAAATATATTTCCTGTTTTGTTAGCAAAATTGTAGTCGAAGGACTCTCCCTTCACCCTTGTATAAATCATCCAATTATCAATGAAATCGGCAGGCAAATTATTCCAATTCTTCTATCATGGTATCAGAGCAACCCTAGGTTATCTTCTTCATCTAAATTCAAGCTGCCTCTTTTTCTTTACCAACTGCAACTATCACTCTTCTTCATCCCTCTCTGTTAATCAAGCTCTGCCCAGAAAATTCAGAAAAACACAATGACAGACTCAACAGACTCAACCACCTCACTTTCTTCTCCTCCCACCAAACTTCATCAATCTCATCCTGCTCTTACGGTGTTCAACATCACCACCTTTATCAAAGTCACCTTAGACATTGAAAAAGGCCAATACATTACATGGTCTGAATTGTTCAAAATACATGCTAGAGCTTATCAAGTTATGGATCATATCATCCCTGCCTCATCAGAAAAGAACAAACAAATTGCTTCCATTCAAGACACGGACCCTGACCTTTGGTCCCGTGTTGATGCAATTGTCCTACAATGGATTTACAGCACCATCTCCGAAGACCTCAACACAATCCTAGAACGCGATTCAACAGCTGAAACCGCATGGAATAGATTGAAAGACATATTCTCAGACAATAAAAATTCTAAGGCACTCTACCTGGAACAAGAATTTTCCAAAGTCCAAATGGAAAATTTTCCTGATGCTTCTTCCTACTGTCAGCACCTCAAATCCCTCTCGGACCAATTGTCCAATGTGGGTGCCCCTGTGTCGAATGAACGACTAGTTCTTCAACTCCTCTCGGGATTGACTGATGCTTATTCCTCAATTGGATCACAGATACGCCATGGAGACTCGCTTCCCCTCTTTTACAAAGCCCGTTCCATGCTTGTATTGGAGGAAATGGCACGGATGAAAAAGGTTGCTCAATCCCCCCCAAACTCTGCCTTTTTTGTCTCTCCGGTTGCAAACTCCGGTGGCCATTTTTCTGGAAACCCACAGCACCGTACAAACCCACACCACAACAACCGCAGCTCCTTTAATCGCAGTGGCAGAGGAGGTGGCCACGGAGCACGCGGTGGAAAGGAAAGAGGGAGAAGTGGTGGTCGTGGAAGCCAGTGGCACGGGCACACCACGGCATGGCAGCCGGGATATGCCCAGCAGCAGCCAACGGGGTATACACCCCAAGAGCGACAACCCTGGTCTTATAGGCAGGCTCCTTGGGCTGGGCCGTGGCAGCAATGGGCCAGCCCCCCATGCCCATACCCAACGGCTGGGCAGCCCACTCAACGCCAGCCCAGTATTCTTGGGCCTAGGCCACAGCAGGCCCATATGGCAGCAGTCACTCCACAGGCCCAATCCACACAGCAGGCCCATTCTTTGTATGCTCCAACCGACATCCAAGCGGCCATGCACACGCTCTCCATTGCTCCTCCTGATGATCAATGGTATATGGACACCGGAGCGACATCTCACATAACTACAAATGGGGGTAATCTCACATCTTATTTAAATATGAGCAATAATCATAATATTACTGTCGGAAATGGTCATACTATTCCAATTATTGGTTATGGACATGCATTATTACCTGAATCCAAACATCCTTTCACTTTGAATAATGTCTTGCATGCCCCAAAATTGATCAAAAATCTTGTCTCTGTGAGAAAATTTACCATTGAAAATAATGCTTCTATCGAATTTGATCCGTTCGGTTTTTCTGTGAAGGATTTTCCAACGGGAATGCCTTTAATGAGATGTAACAGCTCGGGTGACCTCTATTGAGTTAAAACAAGACCAACCATTGATTTTTCAACACCATCTACCTTTACCGTTGTATCTCCCGATTTATGGCATAATCGTTTAGGGCATCCGGGAACTCCTGTTTTAAGTTCTCTTCGTAGAAACAATTTCATTATTTGCAATAAAATTCAGGACAATTTTTTTTGCAATTCATGTCCTCTTGGGAAACAAATTAAATTACCTTTCTATGAATCTCTCTCATTCACCTCTTTACCATTTGATATTGTGCATAGCGATATTTGGTCATCACCTACCCTTAGTTCGGAAGGTCATCATTATTATGTTTTATTTCTTGATGATTTTACAAATTTTCTATGGACTTCTCCAATTGCCAATAAATCTCAAGTGCATTCCATGTTTCTGTCTTTTCGTGCTCATATCAAAACACAATTTGAAACAGATATTAAATGTTTCCAATGTGACAATGGCGGGGAGTACGACAATAAATCTTTTCACCAATTTTGTCAATTACATGGCATGACTTTTCATTTTTCTTGCCCACATACTTCTTCTCAAAATGGAAAAGCCGAAAGAAAAATTCGTACCATCAATAATGTCATCCGCACCCCCCTTGCTCATGCCTCTCTACCAGCGTCATTTTGGCATCATGCACTTCAAATGGCCACCTATCTCCTTAACATACTACCCAACAAAAAGCTTGCCTTTCAATCACCCATAAAAATTCTCTACCAAAAAGATCCATCCTACTCTCATCTTCGAGTCTTTGGGTGCTTATGTTATCCTCTTCTTCCATCTACTTCTAGAAATAAATTGCAAGCTCGGTCAACACCATGTGTGTTTTTAGGGTACCCCTCTAACCATAGAGGATATAAATGTTATGATCTCTCCAGTCGTAAAATTCTTGTTTCCAGGCATGTAATTTTTGATGAGCATACATTCCCTTTCTCTACATTACATACTCCTTCATGTCCTACTTATGAATTTCTAGATGCAGGTCACTCACCCTTTCTCCACTCACCTGCTCCACCAAATCATCCTCCTGGACAACTTGCTGATCCACCACCCCAAACCTCGAGTCCTATTCAGGTACCACAACCACCCCCCCTCAACCCCATCCCCGATTCTCCAAGCCAAGAGCTAGCCAGCACATCAAACACATCACCCCGAGCAGAATCCCCTAACACCATTGCTCCACCACAAACCCAAAGTCCACATCCACCAATGGCACCAGCCCAACCCCCTCAAATTGTCCATTCCCTTCACTCTCCACAAATGACTACCAGATCCCAACATGGTATTGTTAAGCCCCAAAAGCTCTTTAACCTTCATACTTCGGCTGAAACAACCATTTCTCCTTTACCCACTAATCCCCTTAATGCATTACATGATCATAATTGGAAAATGGTCATGAAAGACGAATACGATGCTCTTATTGAAAATAAGACGTGGGACTTAGTACCCCATCCGTCTAATGCTAATATCATTCGAAGTTGTGGATTTTCAGGCATAAAAAGAAATCTGATGGTTCATTTGAGCGGTATAAAGCCCGTCTTGTGGGTGATGGTGCAGGTCAGCAAACGGGGATTGATTGTGGGGAGACCTTTAGTCTGGTAGTCAAACCGGCAACCATTCGGACAGTGTTGAGTATTGCTTTATCCAAATCTTGGTGTCTTCATCAACTAGATGTCAAGAATGCCTTCTTGCATGGCAATCTCGACGAAACAGTTTATATGCATCAACCTCCAGGTTTCCGAAATTCAGAGCACCCAGATTATGTTTGTTTGCTAAAGAAATCTCTCTATGGGCTTAAGCAAGCCCCACGTGCTTGGTATCAATGGTTTGCTGATTATGTGGCCGTATTGGGGTTCTCTCACAGTATTTCAGATCACTCGCTATTCATTTATCGGCAGGGTAATGATATGGCGTATATTCTTCTATATGTGGATGACATTATTCTTGCTGCATCTTCTACTACTCTTCGGCAATCTATCATATCAAAACTTGGCACTGAGTTTGCTATGAAAGATTTGGGTCCCATCAGTTATTTTCTGGGCATATCGGTTACTCGACATTCCGGAGGCCTATTTCTTTCACAAAAGAAATATGCAGAAGAAATCATTGAACGGGCTGATATGTCTTCTTCAAAACCATCTCCTACTCCGGTGGACACAAAAGCTTATCATGATCCTTATCATGAATATCGTAGTTTGGCTGGAGCATTTCTTCAGGAAATCCTTATCATGATCCTACTGAATATCGTAGTTTGGCTGGAGCATTACAGTATTTGACATTTACGTGGCCAGATATTTCCTACGTAGTTCAGCAGATATGTCTATTTATGCATGACCCCAGAACACAGCACATGTTGGCCTTAAAGCGCATCATTCGCTACATTCAGGGTACTCTAGATCTTGGTCTTCACCTTTATCCCTCATCAGATCATACTCTTACCTCGTACACCGACACTGACTGGGGCGGATGTCCAAACATCAGACGGTCTACTTTTGGTTATTGTGTATACCTTGGGGATAATTTACTCTCATGGTATGCAAAAAGACAACCCACATTATCACGTTCTAGTGCTGAGGCCGAATACCGGGGAGTGGCTAATGTTGTTTCCGAATCGTGTTGGATTCGTAACCTACTTCTGGAGTTACATTGTCCTATTTCAAAAGCCACATTGGTATATTGTGATAATGTTAGTGCGGTTTATCTTTCTGGCAACCCAGTCCAGCATCAACGCACTAAGCATATTGAGATGGATATGCATTTTGTGCGGGAAAAAGTCGCTCGTGATAAAGTTCGTGTTCTACATGTCCCTTCACGTTATCAGATTGCTGACATTTTTACTAAGGGACTTTCGCAACAACTTTTTGATGATTTCCGGGATAGTCTCAACGTCCGGCAACCTCCTGTTTCCACTACGGGGGTGTATTAGAATATAGAAACAATCTTCTATTTATAGAATGTAAATATATTTCCTGTTTTGTTAGCAAAATTGTAGCCAAAGGACTCTCCCTTCACCCTTGTATAAATCATCCAATTATCAATGAAATCAGCAGGCAAATTATTCCAATTCTTCTATCACTTTAAAGGCTTGGGATGCAAGTATTTTTTTCACGCCAAATGAAATTACCATTTTTCCTTTGATTGATAAAATGGAAGCCCTGGATGTGGGGGTATTTAGGTATTTTCCTAAGCTACAAGAAAAACATAATTCATACTTACAAAAGACAAAAGATCAAATACATATATACGGGTTGTTTTGTTATTTAATATTTTTTATTTACAGGGTAATGAAGCATTTTAGTGGTTTTATATTAGTTTTAATAGTAAAATTATTGTATTAACCTTAAAGAGTAAAAAGCCATAAATTTTGATGCAAACGCTTTATAGTAATTCTGTTTCTTAATGAACAATGTATGTACTCCATTACCCTTAACATCCGAAAGTTTTTTAGTTTGGTTTTGTGGGCTTGGTTGTAATTTCATTATCGTTATTTTGTTATTATTGCTTAGTTCCAAGGGAATTTATTGATGTATGCCTCAAACGTGTTAGTCGCTCTATCGCCTTTGAATCGGGGCTCACTCTGGTGCTTTTAATCCTGCTTTTGTCACATCATTGGATTCATCTAGATGTCCTCTTCCTCTCTAGGTGGTGCGTATATGGTGGTTCAATATGATTTGGTGTGAATTTGCTTTTCTCTTTCTTTTGTTTTTTTCTTCAGAATGAGTGTTGACCATACAAAAGAATAAACATCCCTTTAATTTCTTTTTTCTTTTGATTTATTTTCTCTTCTTGTAATTGCAATTGTTTAAATTACATTAATTATTTCCAATTAGATTTTAGTTTTGATTTCTTCCCTACACATATGATGTTTTAATTTTTCTATCAGATTTAGTCCCCGTTGTTTAAATTGATATTTGTTTTGTTTTGAATCATTTTCTTAATTGATTTATTTATTTTTAATTCCATCCCTAATAATTTATTTTTATTTAATTCTTATTCAAATTTGATTCTAATTCTTTTAATTACTATTATTATTCAAACTCTTCATTGATTTTTAAAAAAAAAATTACATCTCTAAACATTTAATTTCATTTTTTCCTCTAAATATTGAATTTCATTTGTTTTTCGCTAAATATTTAATTCAATTTAATTTTAAGTAAGATTTAGTCCTATTTTTTTAATTGCTATTTTTTCTGTTTTGTTTTACATTGTTTTTTATTTCATTTTTATCCCTTAAAATTTGTTTTTATTAAAAGTCTTATATCTTTTTTTTTTCAAGGTTGCCTTTAACAATGTCACCTTGGTCTCAAGACCTAGGTAATAGATCTAAAAGATTAGCCCAAGTTGACTTTGATATTGTTTAAAGCTTTTTTTCAAATATATTTTTGGATGATATTTTTTTCTCTTTCTTGTTTATGGGGTCATTTCAATTTCATATTTTAGGCCATATGTTTGATTTGTTGACTCGGACTAGCAGTATAATTTGCTTGAGACTTTCTTGTTTTTTTTATATATATTTCTATCATATTAACAAATATTCATTCCTTAGATTTCAAGTTTAGTCTAAGTTATTTAAAATAATTCAACACAATCAACTCAATGACACACATCTCAAAATTTCTTTGAGTTATTTTAAAAGGCAGCATCATATGAATTTGTTTTTGCATTCTTGATAATTCATTCCCACTTACAACATAGCAATTAAGCCAAGTTTTAAAGATTCATCTAGTTTATTATTGTTTATTTTTTAGGGATTATGTGCCATTTTGTTTTACCAAAGTTGAAAATAACCTATTCTATCTCAAAAAAATTAAATTCATTGTTTTTGTTAGATTTATGACTTTTTTGTTTAAAAGAGTTTGATTTTAAATTAAATTAAATTAAACTAGTTGTACTCTTTTTTTTCCAGAATATATCATCGAACATGCCACCATCTTCATATTTGTCTTAACATTGTTTTATGTTTTAGAAAACAAACTATCTCATTGATGACACAAGGATTTTTTTTAAACAGTTTTATCTTACGCTTTCTATGAATGTTTTAGGCCTATATCTTATCTTTACATCGAAATAAAACCACACTAGAATCTAATGTTTATAGCTCAATATATAACCCAAAAACTGATTGGTGCTCTAATTTGAGTAGAACCAACCTAACTAGGATTTCTTTTTAAAACCAAACCCTCTCTTTGTCTCTTTACATGGATCTTGATTTCAATTATTAAATGCATCAATCAATCATATGGATTATGAGACATGCTTATTTTAAAAACCTATTAAAAACTAAGCATTTATGATTAATTAAAGTTATCTTACGTTATCAAACTTATTATTATAAAATATGTTTAAGTTAAGGAACTTAATAATACTTTAAATATAATATGATCATATAAAATCTTAATAAAAATGCACTTTCATGCATTTATCAAGTTATATTTGAAAACTTGTGAAACTAGAAAACATTTGTATTTTTTTGTATTTGTCATAAATTATATAAACTTTAATTATTGTTTTCAATTCAATTATATAGATGTTTAATTTTATTGAAAAGGCTAATAATTTATTGTTACAAGACCTTCGAGGGTAGTATAGTTTAAAAGAGAAAAAAAAGGTTTAACTACTTATAAGAGTGTCAAAAAAACACTAGCAATTAGTTGTTAAAGTAGGTTGTAATGATAAGTTAGTTTTATATATGCAAGATTAGCATCATCATGATATTTAGAGTAGAGAGATTAGATTTTTAGATTAACAACATTTTTGAATAATTATTTTAATTAAGTATTTTAAATTATTAATTTTTAGTTATGTAAATTGTTTAAATAACTAAATTACTTGATATTCAGAACAATGATCTTGTAACACCTCGACAACATAAATTGATAGAGTTACATGGGCATGTCCACCCATTTATTATCAATGCTTGTTTTTATCATATCAATCAACCATGTGGTATACATTTTGATCATGCATTGATTCCAGTTTTGGTTAAGCAATGGAGGCATGATACACACACCTTTTATTTATGTGTTGGTAAGATGACATTCACACTAGAATATCACCATGTTGACTAGTCTTCTAATAAATGGAACCCACATAAGAGAACATGGAAGGTCAATTAACAAGAATGCTTTATGTGATCACCTCTAATTAGTGCTTATATGGGCAATTGCATCAAATTAAAATCGTTAGATATAAATTTTAAGACTACCCTAACAAATACGATAAAGGACTAGTTGATTATTTATGATTGGGCATACATATTACATGTATTTGGAGGTCTTGTTTCTTTGAGTATTGTTGGCAATATAATATTGTAGTTTGTTTTTACATTGCTTGAATATTTCTAGGTCATTCGGGGGGGCATGCTTATATATTTATATTGGAAACCATGTTTAAAAAAAGAAGACAATTTGTCAAATGTAAATTATTTCTTCATGTATAATTATTTTAAATTCTATGATTATTAGAAGCAATGGCATTTTAAATACTAACTCATAATTGTCAATGTTGATTAATATAGTTTTGGTCTGAGAGCATATTCATATTGAACATCTAGAGATCTAGGGTGATAATATTTTTGACATTCTCACACATAAGCCATAATATATTTGCTCTAGGTAGTAATAAAATAAAATAAATTTGAATCAACATGTTATATATATATGTATAAATTAAATGTAAAAATGTACTAAAATTGTGGCTTTTCCATGACTTTTAACTGGATGAGTTGGATACACAACAACCATGTTAAATATGCGATACAAATGTATTCAATATCTAATTATTTAAATGTAAATTAATTATTTTTGATTTTTTATCCAATATAAATCTTTCATATGTTCTAATAGGTTATATAGATGTTATATATAAAAAAGACTTGATATTTTTAATTTCACCTATATACCATGAGGGATCAGATCTTTGCTTAGCATTCGTCTCTTTGCACTACTTTGACATTGTTAAAATACATTATCCACATCAGATAAACTATTGATCTCTACTTCCTAACAAATAAATCAATTAATCTCGATCATTAGTATTAATGATATCATTAGTCTTCATCTCTAGTCTAAATAACCAGTCAATGTTGTTCATAGTTCCCACCTCTGAGCAAACTAATCAATCAATGTTGGTCATCAATATAATTGATATCATTAGAACATCTCCTAGTATACTAATCAATCTATTGTTGTCATAGTTTTTTTTTTTTTTTACCAAATTACTGTTTTTTATTTATTTTCCACATCATGTTCTCCTTACAACTTAACCAATATACCTTGTACAAATATTTTGATTTGTACTACAAGTCTAACACATTATAATCCATTTTTTTAATCTTAGCCTCAATACTAGTTTTTATTTATGAATTCATCATTTTCTTTTAACTTATAAGCCTACATACTAACTCTATAATTCAATTTTTTTATATTTCTTTATACTTATTTTATTTATCCTATCAAAATTTAACTTTAACATCATTTTTGATCTCTTTTATTAACACCCTCTACACAAAAATATTTAATATTTTATATCATATTCTATACAAATATAGAATTTTACATCATTGTCATATTCCTATTTTCCACATGACAATTATACTTTGACACTAAGAAAACCATAACATACTAATAATAATAATAATAATACATACATACATACATACATACATACATACATACATGTAAAACATCATTTAAAAATTCTAAAAATTAAGGTGTCGAGCACCTACCAAGAATCTGTTGAAGTGTTGTTGTTTTATGTTGTTGTTCAGTTTCCTCCACAGACTCCTTTGTACTACTAGAGATTTAATTATCATCAACAATACAACCACTACCATAACTTTATTTCAATTCACATTCAATTATTATTTTCAAGCTAATAGCGAGGAAATTCTTAAAGTCCTATACCCTTAAATATTTTCTATGTTCATAATCATTTTTATAAAATCATATGTTAAAACCCTTATTCAATGAATATTTTAAGCAAAAATTAAAAATTGTTTAATTCTGGAATATTTAGCCTAACCAACCCAGAACTTTATCTAGTGTCTTAATCATAATTGAAGTTGTAAAACCTAATTTTTGGCTTGATTTGTCTCTATGGAAAGCTAAGATGTAGAGCTAGTAATATTGAAGTTATATAACTCTAGATTAATAGAAAAAATAGTTTGATTGGAAATATAACATCCATATCTATAGTTTTTGTAATAAACCAACTCCAAATTCCATTGTTTTCAAGCTTAAAATCAACAATTACAGTAGCATCCAAGATTTATCCAGAGATATGTTATTTTAGACTTTTACTCATATTGTAGCTCATATTTGAATTTATATAACTCTTAATTAATCAAAACTAGTTTCATTTGAAAGATAACATCCATATCTACAACTTTTGTAAAGAAACCAACTCTAGATTCCTCTGTTTTTAAGCTATAAATCAATAATCTAGCTAACTGCTAACCCCTTTTACTACCCCATTTGGGTTGCCCTCCCTTGGGTTCTTACCCAAAGTTTCTCTTCAATAATCCCTATTATCTCACTATATATATATATATATATCATGTTCATTTAAAAAATTTCCTTAAAATTTCTCTAAGAACCCCAACTAAGAAATTTGGGTTTTTTTTTCTTAATTCTTCATGTCATTCACCTAATTGAGCTTATTTTCATGTATTATTTACATCTAACATCGTTAACCACCTATCAATTTAACATTTAAAAATAAAAACACCATAAACCTAAAATTCAAGAATTAATGAATTTTTAAATCCCATCATGAAAATCCATAATCACATTAAATGAGTTGGTTAAGCTGAATATACATTAAGTCTTTTATTTATCTTTTGACAAGATTCAAGGTCAAGCTGCATAATTAGTAATGTGATTGCATATTATTAATTCTTATTTTTAAAATGCCATTGCAAGCCCAGCAAATTGCAGACTTTAATGTTTTAATCTAAAATATAGTTGGAATGATAAATTAGACATTTATTTAGAGACGAAATTAAGTCAATTAAAAATATAAAAACAAATTTTGACGAGTATCCACAAGTAATTTTTTTATTATATTTATATTCTATCTATTATTAATAAGGTAATTTTTTTATAAATTCAAACCTTATTTATTGGGTTTCAAATATCTATTTAGATATCTATTAACTAGTACTATTTATTATTTAATACAGAATAAAACGCTAATGTATGTATGTATGAGATAAGTAAACATGTATATTAGATGATAAATTATAATATATATATATATATAAAAAAAAAAATTGAGGATTATTGATCAATCTAAATAGTGGTTCTCTTCATCACTAATCTCAAATTAAATTATTATCTCTTATTAATTGTAAAAATAAATATTATACCTCTTACATCCACATATTTGAAAGATTCTATATAAGTATTATACAGTAAATGAGATAAGGTGAAGATTAAATGGGTCTTAGATTTAGTTTTTTGTTAATATAAATTGGGAAAAGTCTTAGATTATAGGCTACAGTTTTTAGATTCATCTACCATTTGTTTTTCATCAAAAACATAAGGGAGATTCAATTTTGATTAGTAATTTAAACTAATTCTCTGGATTTTTTTTTTTATATAGATTTTGTGGAGCAAACTCTCTTCTTCTATTAATGTAAGCGAATATTGACTCTTGTAATTAAAACAAAATGGCAAGAAATTGCTGGAAGTCATTGAACTAAAGTTTTTCATTTAAAATAGACACTTGATATTGTATAATGAAAAGGCCATTACGCTCAATTTTGGCTATTGAAAGACTCAATTAAAAAAGAAAAAAGATAATCTTATATAATTTATTCTCTTCTTCACGAGACAAGGACTTCCTCATGAGGCCTTTTATGATCTCTAGGCCAGTAAGTAAGAAAGAGTTGTATAAGTGTATATTTAATAATGTATTTAAGATTATTTTTAAAAATGTTTTTTTATTTATAAATGTATCAAAATAATATTTTTTTATTTTTTTTAAAAAATATTTTTGATATTAGCATATTAAAATGATCAAAAATACTAAATTTTTTAATTTAAACAAAAAATTATTTTTTTTCAAAAAAGTTTTTGAAACGCAATGTCAAATATACTTTAAACCAACAACAATTGATGCTCTAATTATGCAAGTATAAATGACAATTTTTTTTTTCAAAAATACTTTTAAAATGCAATGTCAAATACCTTGTAAATCAACGAAGATAGATGCTCTAATTATGCAAGTATAAATGACAATGACCATACAATTCAAGCATTAATTTTAAAAGTTATCTATTTTATTTTATTTTCATTAATTTTTACGAGGAACTGAGCCCCAGCCAAAAACCATGGACCCAAAAAAAACTTCACGAGAAGGTTGCAAGACAGCGACTCAGGGAGACTCCTCCGATCACTAATATTGGAAAGAGCAACTCCTACAATTATGACACCAATCTAACTTGCTAGCCCAAGTAAAGATTGATTTTTTTAATTTATTTTTGTGCTAGCCCAAGTAAAGATTGATTTTTTATTTTTTTATTTTTGTGCTAGCCCAAGTAAAGATTGATTTTTTATTTTTTTATTTTTGTGCTAGCCCAAGTAAAGATTGATATTTGTCTAAAAAATTAAAATATTATTTTAATATATTTCTTAACTATTTTAATATATTTCTTAATAAAAAACACTTTAAAAAACAATTTTTTTCACGATACTAAACATTGACTAAGTGCCCCAGCCACTGAGAAGTTCAAACTTCAAACATTAGATAGGACCACGCCCTTAAAATATCAATGTGCCTCACACCTTTAAATTAATCCCCCCTCCTCCAAGTAACCTGCTGACAATTCAAATCTGGCAGACAAGAAAGAAAAAAAAAAAAAAAAAAACTATAGCAGCAACCAGCGAAATTAAAGCCATATATTACACGAGTTGACACATACCAATTCAGAAAAATAAAAATATATATATTTGAAATTTTAATATCCCATATTGAAGAGTTTTTATATGAATCAATTTATATAATTACCCCATGGAGAGATTTTAAAAAACAATTTATACAGATTTAAACTATATATAGTTATCTCATAGTGGAAAAAAAATCACGTGAATGAAGATTATGAAGAAAAAATATAAAGTGTAGAATGATTATCCAACATAAGGAAAAAAAAATACATGTGGTTGTAGACAATTTATATTTATCCCACATCGAAAAAATAAAATAAAACAACAATTTATGTGGGTGTATATAAACTATAAAATAAAATAAAATATGAGGTTAAAGTATGTATAAATTAATACTGCTATAAGATTACTACTAAATAGTTAAGAAAACAAATACTACTAAATACTAATCATTTCGTGGCAGCAGGTTGATATCAGCTCTTCATACCAGCCAACATGCTAGAAGAAGTTGCTGCAAGGTTATCCAAATTGCTTAATGTCCCTAAGAGACATAACGTGATGGTAAAGAGCTTGTGATCTGCACAATAGATTTTGAGTTTGTTTCAAAGTGTGTACCTTTTATAACAATCTGGAACAACCGGAATTTTACTCGCTCACCTGAGCCTACAAAATATGTTTTCAAAGGATGAGACTAGCTTAAATTTTTTTGCTTTAACACTGATCAAAAACACATTATATTCTAGGAGTAAATTGATGGTTTTTAGGCATATCTTGTATGCTCTAGGCAACAAAAATATTTTTTTATCATTTTTAAAGTACAACTTTTTAGAGGATAATATAAATTATATTTTGGGGTCTCACTTATAAACTTAAGCTTTTAGGTAAGATTGTTCCTTAACATGGTATCAGAGTCTTATGGACTCAACGGTCATGAGTTCGAATCTCATTACCCCCATTCTATTTGATAAAAATCAAGTACAAGGTAATGTGGGTCTGTGCACGTTTAAGCCCAAAAGCTTTCACTTGAGGGGGGTGTTAGAGGATAATATAAATTATATTCTTGGGTCTCACCTATAAACTTAACCTTTTAGGTGAGATGATTGCTTAACACAACTTATAGATCAATTTTAGCACTACAATTGGAAACCAAATGAAAGTTTATCTGGTTCAAAAGCAGCATTTGAATACAGGGAAGAGATGCTGCCATTGTTAGGGCAATTCCAATGGTAAGAGCCATTTTGCAAAGCCAAATCATAAAAATGGCTCTTTGAATAGTGTGTAAATGACTTTTGAGTTGATGTGCTCTCCAATGGTAAGAGCCATTTTGGAGAACCATTTTTTATATTATTTAAAATAAAGTTCAATTCTTTTGTATATAGTTTAATTATGCAATTAATTATATAATTAATAGGAGTAAGTTATATAGTTAAATAATTGCTTTTGAAAAACCCTCCAATAATAAAATTATTATTTTTTAATTATATTTAAATTAAAAAAATTAATTTAAATATAATTAAAAGACCCACAATATTTGAAATTTAAGATACTTATATGTTTTTCAAGTAATTTGTATGTTTTTTTTATGGTTGTTGTATTTGAAGTTAATTAATGTTACTTACTATCTTTGAATGTTAGAAAAACTTAAAAAACAAAATGAACACATTAACAAATAACCAATAAGTTCAAACATAATTAATTAAAATACATTCCATTACAAATAATTCAATCAAATTAATACCCCTATTTTTTTATGCTAACTATTATTATTATAATTAATAATTATATAATAATAATAATATAATTAACAATTATTATTATATAATTATTATTATTATTCCCCCCCCCCACCCCCCCCCCCACACACACACACACACACACACACACACACACACACTCCACTCCCTACAGCCTCCCCCCCACTCCCCCAACACACACACACACACTCGTCTGAAACCAATGGGCAGACAAAGAATATGAAGATTTTGGGCTTAAGAGAAAGGAGAGAAGGGGTTAGGTCTTGTAGATGGAGGTGGCGCACGTTAGCATGAAGGAAGATGTTGTAGAAGTGCAGGTTGTTGTCGTTGCGTTGTTTAAGCTCTGTGTATGCTTTGTCGTTTCTTCGTTGCCCCCTCCTCCATCTCCCTCTGTTGTTGTTGTTGTTGTGTTTTCATTGTTGTTGTTCTCCAACAGTATAATTCCAACGGCTCTTTTTCATTTTGGTTTTTCATGCTCGATCTGTAGGAATGACTTCTTGGTTGAAAAAAAGACATTTTGCCTCTCGGGATGTCTTTCCCATTAGAAACACTAAATTTAACAAAAACAGCTAAAATTTAAAAATTTTGTCTTTGCATCTCAGGATGCCTCTCCGGTTGGCTTGCCCTTACAATTAAACATATCCAAATAGAAGCCATTTCGTGTTTGACCAGACAAGGTAAAAGGAAAAAGAAAAGGAAAGGTACCTTCTAAGCTGAAATCTATAACCAAAAATGTCTACATGTGCAGGAAACTGTACTTTATTTTGATTTTAACTTGCTTACTGGATTATCAGAGTCTATCCTCTACAGCTACCAAAAAGAGGAGGAAAGAGACAGTTTTTTTTTTTTTGAAAAAAAAAAAGGGGTTGTGCTGTTAAGGGTACTCTTGAAATTTAATTATTAATGTCAATTGAAAGAAGAATTATTGTACCAAATTAAAAGCCGACACTCTGATTTAGCAGTTACTGTTGAAACCTGTACTTGAGATTCTATCCTACTTATGAAGTTCAAGCAAAAGGCAGAAAAGGACGGCAGTGAACATGTAATAATCAACTTATTGTGATGGAAACTTCAGATTTTATTCGTTAGATCGAATAATTCAAGCCAGCCAAATTGTAGTACATAGCAAAATCAAATCACTTGTTGGCATCCATATCCATGCAAATCAATGCTCATTAATGTGCAGCTACAATGATTAGACTCCACTTGCCTGCAGCAAGAACTCTCGTTAGAATTTCTTGTCGATGATGCTTAATCTTCAGGCAAGTTGCATCAATTCCCATTTCCTCAAAATGATACCAATGAGATAGTAGAGTTGCGAAGAACATCTGAAGTACATTTTAGGACAGAATTGATATAAATAATCTGATATTCGTCTTCAGCTGAGGGACAAAGATTATGCATGAATCACTGCTAACACTAGGGGAATTCAAGTTTCGTTCAAATGTACTAAAATCATAATGACATCTCAAATCTAAAACAAAATGAAACCCATGTCACTTAAACAACAAACTACATCCTCATTTTCACAACAACAATTAGTCCTCCCTAATTCCCTTTACATACTTTTTTGGTTTTTAAATCCTGTCTTGGTTAGAAAGTTTCTTACAAGTCCCTGATCCTGACAATGAGGTTTCTAACATTACAAACAAATTCATGATCGTCGTCCATTTCTCCTAACTCTGGAACAGTTGCTGCAGTGGTTGCAGTTGGGGCTGTGGCTGTGGCTGCGGCTGTGGTTGTGGCTGTGGCTGTGTCTTGGCCTGCAGCAGCAGCTGGGCCTGGGGGGGCTGCGCCTGTGGTTGAGGTTCCTCCCTCCATGGTACGTTAATGTCCATTGATGCAAGCCCTTCTAATTCTTGGATTGCAGCAACTACACTGATTGCGGCACTGGTCAAATGAGGCCTTAGCACCCCAACAGCTTGCTCAATTCTTGATTGCTGCAAGCAACATATTACAGAGTAAATTACGGTCCACAAAGATAAGTAAATTTTATAAAAGTGCAAGAAAGATTGTTGTCTGACTTACAAAAAATTCAAGCTTCCTCCTAAGATCTCCATGTAGTTCGGCTTGAGGCTCAAATGCTCTGGTAATTGCCCATGGTGCATTTGCATTCTTGTTTCCAAAATAAGAAGTATAGATGAGAATTAATTCAGCATGAACAGATAACGAGAACATAAAAAACAAAATGGAGATTGATGCATTTCTACTCGTTAAAGGTACCAGTTTAACATCATATGATTGACTACCTTCACACGACTAAAAGAAAACAATTTATTAAAATTTAGAAAACAAGACCATCTGCATTTAGAAGATCGATTACCTTCACACGACTAATTTCTCTAACTTCTGACTTACCATTTTTCTTGAATTGTCAAATTCACGGAATTGTGATACTGATAAAAAAGAAAAATATTACCAACCAACAGAATTGCTGAAAGAAACTAAATAACATGTCGTTATATTAGCGGACACCATTATGAGACAAATTAACCACAGCATAAGGTTACTGAAAAGAGGGTGGACTAGACTTTTGAATTTTCTGTGGGGAGTTGTGTAGATGACAGAAATTAAAATGATTAAAAAGGAATAAAGGCCAGATTTTAAGTAGGAATATTATGGAGCTGTTATTTTTAGATTAAATCGCTTCAAAATCCAAGCTTATTCTCAATTTTTCAAAACCTTTTTTGGGAGGGGGGTGACCCACCTCAAAAGATAAGTATTTGAAAGAAATTTAAGTTAAAATCTCAAGACCAAATTTGCTTTCTCAACAACAGCAACAACAATAAAAAAAAAAAAAAAAAAATTCAGACCATGGCATGACATAACATGACTGTCAGCACAGCATAAATTGTTGACATGGTTATTTTATGTGTTTGCAGGACAGCAAATTGAAACAAGGCAATGCCTTCCTCTTGTTTTGTTTTTTTTTTTTTTTATCTTAAAATAAGAAACAAGTGCAGTGTGATCTAACTGAAACTAAAGAACTAATAACAATCCACTTTTCATGTCCCACAAAAGCAAAGAAAATTTACAATCCCTACAGATCAAAATATAGTAAGCAAAGCAAATGCATTTGTGAGTCTCGATACAATTCAAATTACGTTCTCTAATTTTTTAAGAGAATTATATTAAATGCAGCATGCAAAACAAATGCATTTTTGAAACTTGATATAATTCTTATTATGTTCGCTCATAATGAGACCAGTATAATAAATAATAAATAGCATAATTCTCTCAAAAAACACAAGCCCTTCACTGCTTACAAAACTTAATGCGACCCATTAAAAAGAAAGCACCTAAATATTTGCCAAGTAAATAGATTACTCCCACAATAATGGAATTTACCAAACATAACAATAACCAAAAATTAACGTTGTAGTAACAGAAAACCATATGCAATCTATATCCAAAACTGTCTAAAATTAACAACATTTACCTTCCTAGGCCGGCCAACAGGCCTGCCCGAACTCTTCTTCGGCTTAGGCTTCATGACTACAGGAAGCTTAGGTGGGCGGCCTGGTCGCTTAGCCTGCACCACCACACCAGCACCACCACCTGCTAGGACTACACCCTTCCTGGGTCTGCCTCGGGGCCTTGGTGACTCGACATTAAAGACAGCTGCAGCATCAGTAGCAGTAGGAGCTGCAACAGCGTAAGGAACATTCACTGGCTTTAACTGATTCTTAGGTGGACGACCGGGGCCCTTTTTAGCACCCACCAAAGACTTAGGCTTTCTGGGCCTTCCTGGACTCTTCTTGGACCCTAAAGATCCAGTCTTCTGTGGCCTCCCTCTTCCTTTGTTCACCGCCAAGGGCCCAGCTTCAGTCACCGCCACCTTCTTCGGCCGTCCTCGGCTTTTCTTCACCGTCGAGGAGGCGGGCTCGGCAGGAAACCCAACCGAGAGAGGCTGTGCAGTGACACTTGCATTTAAGCCAAGACCAGTCTGTGCCTGCCCATTAGCAAGCAGAGGAGCAGGAGTTGGAGCAAAGCCATTAAGCTTAGCTTTAGGGGGCCTTCCTCGGCCCCTTTTCTGCTCAGGAGGAGCAGAAGAGACAGGAACAGCAGACTGTGGCTGAATCTGAGTAGGGTTAGTAGAAACAGTAGGTGCAGTAGAGGTGATGTCAGCGTTGCTGTCAGATCTGGGTAACATGTAAGATTTCTTGTTCAAAACAAGCGCCCCGCTGCTTTTCAAACGTTTCAAGTGGTGTGTCAACAAATCAGAGTGATTTGATGATAAGCCAGGATAAGCTCTCTCTATATACTTTGCTATAGCTATCCTGCTTGACCCATCTTGTTCCTTCAAAGCTGTAATCGCTGAATATATCATCTAGCAAAACAAGAAAAAAGAAACCCAGATTAGACAAATAAAAAAGTCTTTTCAACTTTTCTTTACTACGTTTTAGGCTGTAAATACCTCAGCATAAGAAGGATTGGTTACGGTGGGGTTAGGGTTGGAAAGGGGAGCTAAATGGGGGATGGTTTCATTGGTAAAGGGGATGGCGGTGGTGGGTGGAGGAGCGATGGGCGGTGGAGGTGGTGGAGGGATCAATAATGAAGGGGGAGGTGGGTCCATGGATGCCGTTTTAGAGAGAGAAAGAAAGTAAAAGCAAAAGACAGAGATTTTTAGTAAAAATAAGTTTTTTTAGAGAGAGAAACAGGGGTAGGTGACAAATTGCAGGAGAGAGGTAGACAGGGTGGGGGGGTGTTAGTGTGTGTATTGGAGGAAATTGAGGGCTGGGTGGAGGTGGATGAAAAATTGAGAAATAATGATGACGATGAAGATGAGGGATGAAATAATAGTATATTTGCATAATAGACTACCAAGAGTGATAGACAGTAGTACTGTAGGGTTACGGGATAAAGTTTTTTTATTTTTTTAATATTTTTTATTTCTTTTTTAATGGGGGAAAAAGATATGGAATCGAACCGTTGAAATTGGCTTTTACTTGCTTTGTTTTCTTTTTATTGTTTTTAAATTGTGGACGGTGACGTTATTGGGACTCCTTTTCATCTTTTTCGGTTAATTTTAAAAATGTTTTTATTTAAAAATATATTAAGATATTTTTTTATTTTTTAAAAATTATTTTTGATATCATGAAAATTATCTAAAAACATAAAAAACTTTTAATTTTAAATAAAAAACTATTAAAGTGGACTATTAATCTACAATATTTGATTCTTAATAATATTCTTAATATGAAAATAAAAGAAATTGTTTCTTTATACGATTCTGCTGAGATTTGGCAGAGTCTACTTTATATATTAGACATCTCAAGAGTCATAGTCATGTTATATCCAACTCAATCATCCTGGATCTCAATCCACTACTCAACACTCATTCTTTCATTTCTATTTATTCATCTCATATCAATAATAAGACACATATTAATCAAACAAAAGAATTATTGAACATTTATATAACACATTCTAAAAAAATACACTTTCAAGAATTAATTAAGTATTTCAATTACTAGTCAAGCATGAATCATTAACATATAATTAGTCATTAATATTAAATAGATACAATTAAAGACATACATTATAACATGATTACAATTCCCACACATAAATATTTAAGTCTTTGTACATTTATATACATCATAAAAATATTAAATTACATAAATTAATCCCCAAAAGATACATGATGAAGTTTATAATTCAATCCTCAAACACACAAAATATAACATGATAAATAGGACTACTCTCGATGTTCTTAAGCATGGGCTATAATAGAAATCAAATTCATTTAATAAGATAACAATATAAATCAATTCATAACATAAAAAAAAAAAAAAATCTTTCTAATATTCCTTGTCCATGAATCACAATTTGGAATTATCTCACGAATTCCATTTTCACTTTGGCTAACCTTTTTAGGTAGCCCAATCCATTTTGACATTTCAACACGGTAACCAACATTTTAGTTATTCGATTCAAATAACATTAACTCTGATCAACCAAAAATGATTGTCAGTTCAATCCAACATTCCTATATAGACGCTAGGATTCTAGTTATCCCTCTTGGATACCATTTACTCTAGTCAACCTGATATAATTGTCAATTCAATATGGCATTCCCATACAAAAGCTAACATTCTTGTTATCCCTATTGGATACCATTTACTATGATCAACCTAACATGGTTGTCAATTCAATTTGTCATTCCCTTATAGAAGTCAACATCCTGATTATCCCTCTCGTATACCATTTTCTCTAATCAACCTAAAATACAATTTATAATTTCTTTTTTTTTTTATCAATACATAGACATCATTATTTTACATCTACAAATTAAAATTAATACAACAAAATTACATATTTTAAATAAAATCATCTTAAGGTACAAAGTACTTGTTTGAAGATTGTGCACCACAAGTATCCCTCCTTTAAGATCCTTCCTCTACAATGCCCCTTATAGCATATAAAGGTCATTGTTGACACTCAAGATTCAATTCAAAATCATCGTTTCATTTCAAGTTCTTATCAAATCATTATTTCTTTATAATTAGTACATTCAATTCCCTTTATACAATTTTTTATTATTCAAATACTTATGTTTGATAATTTCTTATTACTCAAATACTTATGTTTGACATATTGTTTAGCTAATTCAGGAGGTAGTCAAACTAATCAATTTAGTTATTTCCTTTTTAAGCATTGTTTGCATTTTCGATCACAACTCAAGTTATATAATTCGGATTTATACAAGGTTTATCTCTTTTGAAGGATAAGATATTAGGCTATGACTTTGTTAAAGGGTAGAAAACTTAGTTCTAGCCTTAAGGTTCCCTAAACCTCACGTCATTACAACATACAAAATATATCCAATAGGGTACCCATCCAACCTCCTCTCATTTTTTACGTCATATCTAGAGTTTTAGTACTCCAAATCAAGCAAGGTCACTCCCATAGGAAATTTGACATCCTTGCCTACAATTATATTAGGGTCCAATTACAAATTTATCTATTTCATGCTCGAAACTTCTCTAGAAGTCTAGGAATGAAACTATCCAGTTTTGCTTATAAGATTGCAAGCGATTTAAACAACTTCATTTCACCTCTCACCCTTATACATCATAACATCATCACCCTTGATATTTATAACGTAATTCAAAACAATTTATAAAGAAAAATTATAATGTATTTTTGATTTTAAGTTATTCTAACCCTACATTAACTCAATCAATCTTCCTATGATAACTTTTCAAAACCCTCAAATTCAAATTAAGAACCTTAACTCACAATACTTAAATTTCTCATTAACAATAATAAATCTCAAAATACTTGATTTCAGGGGTTAGAATACCTTACCCAAAGTCAAACCAAGCCCTTAGGAGTTTTTTTTTTTGGTCGCCAACCCCAGTATAACCAAGAGATCAAATTTCCCAACCTTTTTTTTATTCCTTTGTTATTGTGTTTCACCAAGAGAATTTTAAATTTATTCACTTAGTTTCTCCTTTATTCTTTGCCCTCTTATATTTCTCTTGATGTTTGGTCTAGATCCTAAGAAATCTCATTTCAATTTTGGTGATTTTTCTCTCAATTTAAGAGATCAATAGTGGGCTGTAGAAGAAGCTGCAAAGAAAGAAGAATTTGGTAGGCTTAGGTGCTGGAACCAGTGTTGTAAGTTCCGTTCCGTTCTGGCCGGAACGGCCGGAACGCCCCGTTCCAGAAGCAAATCCGGAACAAAACGGCGACGTTTTTGTTTCGGTAAAAATTCCGGTCAGTACCGGTAAATCCGGCTGGATTCCGGCCGGAACGCCCCGGTTCCGTACCGGGCGTTCCGTTCCGGGTTCAAAAAATTCCAATAAAACTCTAAATTAAAATAAATACATTCTGCCGCCGGTTCAAACTTCAAAACGGAGCCAAGAAAAAACAATGGAGAAGAGGATGAGGAGATGAGGAAGAGAGTAAAGGAGATGAGGAGGAAGAGAGTAAAGGAGAAGAGGATGAGGAGGAAAAAAAATAAATGGAGAAAAGGAGATGACTGATGAGGAAGAAAAATAAGGGTGGGCGGCGGCTGGGAGAAGGAGATTGGAGCTTTAGGGTTATGTTGGGGCTTTGCCTTTTATACTTAGTTATTATAATAATAATAATAATAAAAAAAAAAAGAAGAAGGTAGGTTACTAGTTACGGGGGGGGTTATGTTATATAAATTAATAATAATAATAATAATAATAATAATAATAATAATAATACTTTCTAGGGGGGTTATATAAATTAATAATAATAATAATAATAATAATAATAAAGTAGGTTTATACGGGGGAGGGGTAATAATAAATTAATAATAATAATAATAATAATAAATAATAATAAATAACTAAATAAAAATATGTTTCTAACTTTCTAGGGGGGGTTATAAATTAATAATAATAATAAGAAGAAGAAGAATAAGAATAATATTTTTTTTTGGAGGGTTAATTTTTTTGTGGGTCTTTTAATTATATTTAAATTTATTTTTTTAATTTAAATATAATTAAAAATAATAATTTTATTGTTGGAGGATTTTTCAAAAGAAATTATTTAATTATATAACTTACTCCTATTTATTATATAATTAATTGTATCATTAAACTATATATAAAATACTTGAACTTTATTTAAAATAAAATAAAAAAATGGTTCTTTTATTAATGATGTAGAAGATGTTTGATTTATATTTCTTTTATTTTCGAACATTTTACTTTCATAATATTTTGAAATTTTAGAGATGTTTCTAATTTTGAGATTATGTTTTTTTGACTTTGTGTTTGTATTGTATAATTTAAAGTTCATTTATATTGAATTTAAATTATACTTGTTAAATTAATATTTTATTTTTTTATATATATAATTAAATAAATATGAATAGTAACCGGTACCCGGAACGGTACCGAAACCGGAACGTTCCGTTCCAAACAAAAAACCGGAACGGTACCCGAAACGGATTTTACAACATTGGCTGGAACAAGGAAGATTATGGTGGGCGGACTAACTTTCTAGGGGGGGTTATAAATTAATAATAATAATAAGAAGAAGAAGAATAAGAATAATATTTTTTTTTGGAGGGTTAATTTTTTTGTGGGTCTTTTAATTATATTTAAATTTATTTTTTTAATTTAAATATAATTAAAAATAATAATTTTATTGTTGGAGGATTTTTCAAAAGAAATTATTTAATTATATAACTTACTCCTATTTATTATATAATTAATTGTATCATTAAACTATATATAAAATACTTGAACTTTATTTAAAATAAAATAAAAAAATGGTTCTTTTATTAATGATGTAGAAGATGTTTGATTTATATTTCTTTTATTTTCGAACATTTTACTTTCATAATATTTTGAAATTTTAGAGATGTTTCTAATTTTGAGATTATGTTTTTTTGACTTTGTGTTTGTATTGTATAATTTAAAGTTCATTTATATTGAATTTAAATTATACTTGTTAAATTAATATTTTATTTTTTTATATATATAATTAAATAAATATGAATAGTAACCGGTACCCGAAACGGTACCGAAACCGGAACGTTCCGTTCCAAACAAAAAACCGGAACGGTACCCGAAACGGATTTTACAACATTGGCTGGAACAAGGAAGATTATGGTGGGCGGACTAACTTTCTAGGGGGGGTTCCCCCCCCCCCCCCCCCCTCCTTTTTTTTTTTTTTTTTTTTTGTTGTAGTCCATACAAAGGAAAAGAAAGAGGGCTTTTATAATGCAATTTTTCCATAATTCACACTTTGGTCCCAAAGGGTTAGTTATTCTTTTTTTTATCCCCTTTTTTCCTCCCTTTCATTCTTGTTGTCTTAGACTCTTTTATTCTTTTAATTCAATCCCTCTCTGTATTAAATTTTTCTTAACTTATTTTAGCTCATTTAATCTTTCACATAATATATATATATATATATATATATAGACACACACACACACGTGTGTGTGTGTTAAAATTTTAAAGTTTCACACTTGCAAGTTGTCTTGCTTAGAATTTACGATGTCTATCTATTTAACACTCATTGATATTTTTTCTAGTATTTTACATTCTTCTTGTCTTAAATTAAATTTTATCCTTGAAATTTCAATTCATACCTATGGATTTGAATAATTTTGGATGCTTCAATTTCATCTTTGATTCTATCTCCAACGTCTCTTCTTGAATTTGTGATCTTCTTTATAGAATCTTGATCATTGAGATCTTTTTGTTCCTAAGTTCTTTCTCATTTCTGATGTCTCATGTAATTGATAGGTATAAAATTGATTTACAACTTGATTCATTCAAAGATGCAAAGGAGTTGTTTGGTATTAAGGCTGCCAAAACAGCAAGGGATAAAAAAAAACTCTAGCTAAATGGTGGATTCTTATGGGATGAATGTGGAGAGCTATAAAAGTTTACAAATCGAGTTATAAGCTTGACTTGTAGTTCATATGGATGTGAGTGTAAATAAAGTGCATTTGAAATGTTATTTTTTTTTAAATAATGCTTTTATATTTGATAATAATTTTATATGTTATCAATTTGAATTGTTTTCATAGGTTCATATGAAACAAAGAAATCATTTGCAACAAAAAAAAAAAGAATGACTTGGTATTTGTGATGTATAATTTGAAATTGAATGATAACCAAGTCAAAAAAACAAGTTAATGATTTTGGTGAATTTCTAGATGATCTCTCATCTGATGATGATTGAATAATTAAAGGAGAAGAACTGATGGTTCATGAAACATTTATTTATTAGGTGTTATTGATAGTGCAACGCGAAGAAAAAATGGAAAAAAAGATGAAAGTGATGAAGAAACTTTTAATGATGTTGAAATGGATACTCATGGTATTGAAAATGATTTTGAGATTCATAATGATGTTATTTCAGATATTCAAGGAGTTTGAAGTTAAATATTGTTGACAATACTAATGTTTGAATTGGAGATAGTAGTAGTAATAATATTCACAACATTGTGTTGGTACCAATAATAGTAGTAGTAATAATAATGATTTTGATGAATGTCTTAGAAATAACGAGGAAGATGAAGGCAATGAGACTGATTTTAGTTTACAAGGCACGCCAACAGATTATTTATTTTAAATTTGTTAGTTTTTACTTAATGAAATTCTATGGATTCTATGGACATAATTGATTTGTATTGTATTTTTAAGTTATTTTAAATCATGTATGAGCCTTAACTAATGAAATTTTATGGACATAATTGTATTGTATTTTAAAATTTTTTACTTATGATTTTATAATTTTTCTACGACAACATTTTACTTACGATTTTACGATCTGATTTTATATTACATTTCCATTTCGTGTTAAAAAAGAAATTTTGAAAACCTTGGTCATAGTATTTAATTAGCTCTACCCATCTCCTTTGCCGCATGTTCAATATTTCTATGACATTAAGTAATTCAGACTCTTATGATGAATGAAAATTTAGACCTGGGAGTTGTATAAGTAATGTCTTTAAACCCTCAATGCAAACACCATTGTGGCTAGTTATAGGCCATGAACAGGGTAATTCACTTTACGAGTCTTCAATTGTCTCGAGGCATAAACAATAATTTTCTTATGCTGCATCAAGACACAAGCTAAATCTTTATTTGAAACGTCACTATAGACCACAAACCCTTTTGACCACGAGGGTAGTGTTAGAACTTGAGCTATAATAAACCTTCTTTTCAGTCTCGTCAATGGAACTACAAAAGTGGAAGATCCTTCAATAAACCTTTTGTAGTATCCTGTCAACTTGAGAAAACTATGTATCTTGTCACTTTAAAGGTTTTTCCCACTTTAAAATAACTTTACTTTCTTCAGGTTGACGAAGATCACTTCTGTCTAGACTACATGTCCAAGAAACATTACTTCTTTTAACCAAAACTCATATCTATTCAATTTAACATATATTTAATGGTCTCTTAAAGCATGTAGTACTCTTCTCGAAGTTGAATCTTCAACTTTGTTAAGTCCATAAGTGTCATTCTATACGGTGATTAAGCAATGAGAGTAGTTTCTAGTATCACATCAATGGAAACTTCAACTTCCCTTTTAGGTGGCAATCCTAGCAATTCATTTGGAAAACAATAAGAAAATCCTTTAACAATTGGTATTGTTGCTAATTCAATCCCCCCACTTCTCAGATTTTTAACATAAGCTAGATAAGTTACACATCCCTTTCTCAATAATTTCTTAGCAGTTATTGTCGAAATTAAACAATTAGGAACAATATCTCTCTCCTCTAAAGACAATACTAACATCTCCTAATCTTTATAGAGTCAAAATTTTCATAAAGCAATCCATTTAAAGTTTATAATGACTCAGTCAATCCATCCTTATACTTACATCAAAATCTTTTAATTCTAAGGGCATTAAGTCTACTATCATATATTGACCAATTTTAATGCCCCTATACATTATTCTACACATACCATATTGCCTAAAGGTGTGTCCTAACTACAAAACTTATTTTTCTGTTCTTTTTGGTTGTTCATGTAGTTTATGTTCAATTTTGGTACCTATAAATGAATGTGTTATGGCTGGATCAATTAAAGCATATATTGATGGAGAGTTTATTAATAATGTATCTATCACAATATCCAAAGTTGCTTTGACATTCCCCGGAGTCATATGGAAGACTCTCCCCTAACTCCTCTCCTCATATCTTTTGGCTCTCAATATGTTAAGTTTTTTAGCTAAGTTTTTGGGGTAAGAAACTTTTATTTTCTACTACTTATCATCCACAAATAGATGGTCAAACTAAACTAAAAATCGATTCAAATAGATTAGTTTCAAGTTTATTTTTTTTATACTAGTAAACCTCTTTCGAGATGAACCATAATCATCAAGATTGATATTTTTTTTCATTGAAATATAAACGACAAAAACTCTATAATCCTTTTAATTTTAGCAACTACAACTCTTCTGTCTCAATATCTAAAAATTAAAACATAATAAAAATAAAATTTATGATGGAAATATAAATATCTAAAATATAGTAATCAAATATAAAAAGATAAAAAAAATGCATCAAATTGCGATTTAGCAGCTCATAAACAACTTTTTTTTGCGGTTGTGGGTATCCATGTCTTTGACTGCAAATATAAATGTACTTAGCTATTTTAGTTTATTTTGTAATTGTAATTATAATGCAATAATATAGCTCCAAAAACTCTTTTTTTGTCCACCTCCCTTTCATGCTTGCCTCGTTGCCTGAGCCGCGTAACCTCGTGTAAATGGCTGTAAGAGCATCTCCAGCAGTAGGAGGCATATTGGAGAGCCAAATCTTTAAAATGGATGTTTGAATAGTGTAAAAATGGCTTTGGCTTTGGTGTGCACTTTAATGGTAAAAGGCATTTTGGAGAGCCATTTTTTTTATATTATTATTTTAATGTAATGCAATTATTTTGTATATAATTTAATTATGCAATTAATTATACAATTAAATAGGAATAAGTTATATAATTAAATAATTATTTTTAAAAAACCTTCCAACAATATAATTATTATTTTTATTATATTTAAATAAAAAAATGAATTTAAAATAAAACAATGCCGTAGGGGTGTACTTTTTTTAATTTTTTAAACATTTGGCTTCTCTCTCAAAACATGTAGGAATGGCTTCTCAGCTAAAGAGAAGCCATTTTGGCTACTAGTATGCCTCCCCTGCTGGAGAGCTTAAAAAAGATGAAACTAGCTAAAAGGACAAAAATTTGGCTTTGCCTCCTCACATGCCTCTCCTGCTGGAGATGCCCTAATGAAGGCTTTTAGCAATGGATGATGTAGACAGGATCGATAGAAATCAACTGCAGGTAGGTCAAAACTTATTTGATTCAGAATTCTTATTTAGTTAAAAAAACCAATTTATGAATTACAACTTATATTATATTCTTTCTATAAAAAATGCTTCGCATCAATTCTAACAAATATAAATCTAATTCAATTTTTTTTATTTACAAATTATTTATGAAAACAAATTTAAAATTATTCAAAAAATATTTTTCATAACTTGTATATACTATTTTTTGAGGAAACATTTTCAAAAGGAAAACTTGTTTCTGTGAATATTTGTTGTATTTTTTTATTAATATGGATATCTGAGTTAACTTGTGTGAATCTCAACTAATCTTATGAGTTATGAAATTAAAGACCATATAAATTTTTAATGATAATCATATTAACAACCATATATTTGAACCTGAACAAACATCTTAATTTCAAACTTCTTGCACATTTGTCACATTTTTCAGGTAAGCAAGAGATGCCTGGCAGTGGAGGAATTAATTAAAATTTATTACCAAATAATATGCAATAAAGTTATAGGCCTTAAGAAGGTTACAACTCATGATTTATTTATTTTTTTAATATTTTTTTGCCTTTTATCCATAGATAGGACTTAAGAAGATGACAACTCACAATCTATGATTATCTTGTTGGAACATGAGAGTCATGTTGTCAAGTATAAAAAAGAGGCCTACTTTACACCTTTTTTTTTTTTTTTTTCTTACAAAACATTATTTAAATTCAAATATTTTAGAAAAAGGATTGGAACCTGTGATCTACAAAAGAGTTCCTGTGTTATTTGTTTTTCTTGCCTAGCTCCTTAGAAGTATAAACTTTTGTGGATGATAAATATTTACTAAAAATGAAAGCTTTAATAGTATATTGAAACTTTAATTAAGAAATAGGTATCTAGGTATGAAAATTTACATAATTTATCTGGATGTACTCGATCAATGTGAAAAACATGTTCTTAAGATGATTTAAACAAATACTTTATATTTATAATTAATAAGCAAGTGATAAAAAAAAAAATATTAGACTTCCCAAAATGGATGGATTAAGGTTCCCAGAGACAGTTTGACACAGACCATTATTACAGATAGATTTTTGGCATTTATTATTCGATAGATTTTTGGCATTTATTGTTCGATAGATTTTTGGCATTTATTATTCTGATTTTATTTTCAAAAAATGACAATAATTTCAAAAAAAAGTGGTGCTGAATTTATTTCCATGTTTAGTGAACTACGGCTTTCTTTATTGTATATATATATATATATATATATATATATATATATATATATATGAAATTAATTATTTTATTATTTTAATGTATTTTAGAATATTTATTTTTTAAATATTTTTTGACATGAGAAAACTTTATTTCTCATAAAATGTATTTTGTATGTCCAAGTGAGTGAGTAAAACTCTGATTATCTCAGACTTTTACAATGAATACATGTATTAACTCAAACTCGAGATCTTATATGCAAATCACAAACCATATATCATTATTTCAAGCCCATTGGAACTATATTTTTTAAATACCTTGCATGCAACACAAGGTCAAATACACTCTTCAAAATCAAAATTAAGCATGGTGCCATCGTCAAATTGACATTTTTCATGCAGATGAATGAATCTAGCTTGTCTAATCATCTAGTTTTCTCTTTTTTTTTAATTTAATTGAAAAAAGCATCGTTAAATATTAATTAAAACTATTTTTTAGACCATTGTTAGGGCACATCCCCATTCCAATACCATATATTTAGAAAAATATAGTATTTAAAAAAAAAATACTTATTCTAATATTTGAACTCTAAAAAAAAGAATTATTATATTATATCTTTAACTAGGAGGCCAATTCCGTAGGATTTCCTGATCACCTAGTTTCAAAAGCATATAAAATATAAGTTTGAAACTAAAATAAATCCTCAAATCTTTTGAGGACAAAAATAAAAAAAGAGTTTTGGATAAAGTGAAAAATCAATTTTTTTGGATAATAAATACTACAGTGAAAAGCCTTATAAATTTTATATAATAATAACAATAATTAAAGACACAAAAACATGTACAGGGAATGTATTTATGTTATGTCATAAAGCTCACGAAGTCAAAACCGAAGCAGCGAAGCCAACATAGGTTAATGTGAAGCGCCGCATGTCTCTCTCTCCTCTCCTCCGCATGCATCGCTCAATCCACACTCCATAAATTAAAGTTAAAGAAATATAAATTAGAGTTGAAGAAAAATAAGCACACCATATGTGTACACGCACGAGAGAGAGTGAGAGAGAGAGCATAGAGACTAGAGAGAGAGAGAGAGATTCAAGAGTAGTAGTAGAATAGATGGCAATCCGAGAGGGACAATAGAAAGAGAGAGCGAGGAATGCTGGATGTTGGTGGCTATAAACAAAAGGGGGAATCAGGAAAACAATTTTTATGGGTGGGAGTGGAACGCTAGTGGACGGTGTTCGTCGATGGTTTCAACGCCGAGCCAACCATAACAATCATAATCACAATAATGATATTAATGATAATAGTAACAAAACTACTTCCTCTTCTAATGTTAGTAGTAGTGGTTGTCCACAATCATCGGTAAATGTAAAGGAGGGAATAAAGGGGACAGGGGAAGAGCAGTTGACTGTGATTGAGGATTTTGATATTTCTGATCTTAAACTTCTTAGAGTTCCCAAACGCTAAAATGGTTTGTGATCTAGTTGTATAGTGTTTGTACAGAAATTCACCACCTTTTATTTTTCTTGTAATTAGCTTTGATTTTGATGACGGATTCTCCCCTCCCGCTTTAAAAAATGTTGAATATGAAGTATGTGGGGCTGCAGGTACTATGGATCCTCTGACTCTCAATCGGGCTGCAGGTAGTTTGGTGGCCCGAAATCCACAAAATCTCTAGAAGCCCGGCTCACGAGGCGTCCCTCTCGCAGTAGGGTTCCAGACCTCGCCTCGCTCAAAAACCAATCATCATATCGGCCCCTAAGCCCCATTGCTGGAAAGGCTCGGCTTCAAAACCGTACGTGGACCTTCCGCCTCATACGGCTCCTCTAGGGATAGGGATGGAGGTACGCCCAGTCCCGGCTTCTGCGGTTAAGGTTGTTGTACACGATTTCATAAAAAAAAAAAAAGAATTGGGAGATGAGATGCGAACTGGGTTTTGGCGCAGCAAGTTTTTGTTTCTATTTTACAGAGAGAACATACATCGATGCTAATATAAAAATCCCAACTTACCTTCAATAAAAAAATGATATTTTTTTAAAAAATTATTGAATTCTTTAAAAATATTTTAATCAAGTTTTTTCTTCTATTTACGCATCATATAAAACTCTGTAAAATATATAATAATATACTTGTAATTGTAGATTCTTCATCGAAACGCTGTCATTTTAAGCCATTTTCTCTATCACTTGTAATTTCTGTAGGAGATTTACGGTTTTGGCTGCTGTAATTCTTTTCATGATTGTTAAAAGGAACATTGTGTTTTTAAAGTCATATCTTCCTAATGGTTAAATCTACACGATAAAACCCATGAGGTCCTGGTGGAGCGGTTAGGCGTGCTCTCGTCGCTTACGAGGTCTCGGGTTCGACACCTCTCTTCGTCTGCAGCCAGTCTCTTCGGGAGCTCTTGCCACCCGAGGCGAAAGGGGATTAGTCTGGCCAGCGTCTGGGATATCCTTGGTTATACCAAAAAAAAAATCTACACGATAAAGAATTAGAAAAAAAAAAAGAAGAAGAAGAAGGGAGAAGAAACATTTGTTAACAGCTTGCTTAATTAATTCAAAAAATAAACATAACAATTAATTCAACAACAAGAATAATAATTAATAAAAGAAATAAAACAATATTTTTTAATTAATTTATCTTTGCAGTTCAATGTGGTCACTAAGAACATATGATTTTCCTTATTATAAAAGAATCATGCAAATACAATTTATTAATATAAATTTAGTTGGAAACAAATTATAATAGTTTTGTTTTAGGTGCTATGAGGTTACTTGCTCGCGCACTGCGCCAAGCTTTTTTCTATGTAGAAAACTGTTTGATTTTTTAATTGGTTATCTTAATATTTAATTAGTAAAATTGTAATTAATAAAATCTATTAGAAATGAGTTTTTTTTCGTTTAAAAGGAACATTGTAATCGAAAGGCAAGGGAAGTGGTTTGTATATTTTTTCATTGCAGATAACTTGGGCAAATTTGTCTACCCATTTTATTTATGTGTTGCCTCGATTTTTTTATTTATGTAATATTAGATCTGAAATATTATACATAAAAATATTATAAAAGTAATTTTTTAACCAAAACAACCTAAAATCTAAGAATTATTTTTTTCTAGAAAATACAACCTAAAAAAAAGAGGAAATAATTAGAATTAAAAACCAAAATTATGAGCGTATATATATAGACATGGATAAAAATAGGGACTATTTAGAAATATATCTAAAAAATAAAGGAATTGAAATAAATAATTAAAAGTATACGGACCGAATTGAAAACAAAATATGTGAATAATTTTAACCGAAGGATTAAATTAAAAAAAAAATAAAAGTGTTGCAAGGAAAAAATAAATAATTCTTTTATTTCTTGATTTAGTTTCGATCCATTTATTTTTTAGTAATTTTAGTATAATTCTAAATAATTTGTTTGTATTTATGTGTTTATACTCTTAGTTTTGACTTTTAATTTTGATTAGAATTCATCTTTGTATAAATGTAACTTTGGTAAAAAAAAGAGTAAGTTAACCTTATGTGGTGTGAAATGAAAGTAAAACCCTCTCTTATCCATGTATAGTTAATATTGAGTGTTAGTTATTTGTTATATTTTTAAGGCGTTGATATTAAATAAATATAAAAATATATAATTATTTTTAAGGAAAAAAACTTTAAAATAAGCATTGTCATTATTTTAAATGCATTATCTATAATAAAATGAATATATTAAAAAACTAAATAATTGAAAAGCTTGTAGATTGATTATTTCACTCTAATGTATAGCATTATTAAAACAATCAAGAACCATTAATATTTTTTGACATGTTACAAAATTTGGTGAACCAAAAGTAAGAACCAAAAGTTTTGTAGGCTAATTATTTTGCTAAGATATATGGAATTATAAAAAAATCTAAGACTATTAATATTTTTTTGCATTTAATTTTTTTTATGACGATGGCAAAGTGGAGGACAATTGGCTCGTATATTTTTTCATTGCATATATTTTCCCCCAATTTTTCCATTTTTTTGGTCTACATGTGATCGTAAGGAATTGGCTCAAAAAAATACTATAATTTCGTGTCTCCATTACAATACATTCTGCTAGAATTATTAAACATATTTCTGTAGAGTTGTGCAGATGCTTTTCATAGTATTATGAGCTTTACTGCCTTTTTTTTATTATTATTAAAGACATTTCTGCAATGACAGTTATAGCTACATTTGTCATGAGCTTGGTTGTTTATGAATAAACCCTGTTGGCCTATGAAATCATCTCATTGAATCTTGAACTGTTCAAGAAAATCTTGCTTATCTTTGACGTCTGAAGTCATTATACTAGTAATTAGCTGACCTTTAAGACACAGTTGAACAACTAGTTATGTCTTCATTTAATTTAAGAACACACATGCAACCAAAATAATGGTAGAGCAAGTTGGATCGAGCAGAGACGAAGGTGAGATCATGAAGCATTTTCGCATTTACTATAATAGAACTGGCCCTGCGTTAGATTTTAATATCAGTTTTTGCCTATACTCATCAAATATTCTTGGTTTACTGGACGGTTAGAATCTGCTCCCTAGATGCTATTATACCAGTATTTTTTCTTGAAAATAGTGGTAAACTTCAAATTTTGAAGACAATTGATACCACCAGGTTTGTGTCGGGAGTGTTTAATACAGCAGGTCTCCACAGGCAACCAATATTTGAGCAACAGTAACAAGAATGTGCTTGATCATGTGGAAATTTAACTTGCATAGGAGAGCAATGATCAATGTTGTCACCAACTCCGACCTGTCCAAACTGTACAAAGAAAAGTATACCATACAATAAGAATTATTTTAAGAACAAAAATGGGATCCACAAGTAACGATGCAATTGACTTAACCAGGCAAAAAAAAAAGGAAAGAAAGGAAGTGGAATATGAAACAAAAAAGTGAATCGGCTTAATTTATTTGTTTTTTTATGTCATTATTAGACAAAATTATTTTTTATCCGTATTTATGCATCTATGCTTTTAGTTTTAGTTTTTAATTTTTATTGTTTTATTTTTTATTAGAGATTTATTTTTATTTGGTTCAGTCCTAAAATTTTAATGTATGTTGGTGATTATTTTTGAATTAATATTGTTTCCTTTTTTCTTTTGTTCATTTTTTGTGTTTTCTGTTATTTTTATCTCTTTCGAATTAGATAATTTCATGATTTTATTGTTTGCGCCATAATAATAATAATTTTAGTGATTATTTTTTTATTGGTTTTTTGTAAAAATATTTTGCTTTTTTATCTTAACATGAATTTTGTATAAATTTATTATTTTATCTAAATTTATATTATAATAAAAAAAACTTATATAATTAATTTTTTTTGCGTTGAAAAAATATGATACCGTCTGGGGCGAGGGGGTATTGGCTAATTATACATATATATAAAACGCGTCGTGAAATTCCTGTGCATGATTTTACTGTAGCCCGTGACTCAGATGCACTGTGGACTCGCAATTTGTCCCAGTGCATCGCGGGTGTATGTCTACCTTTTTTTTTTGTTTTTTCCGCCTGTGAACAGTGCACTACCGATTAAAGCCTCCGATCAAGACAAAATAGAGCATAGTTGCAGGGGCTCTCTCGAGTTTTCTCACTTTTTTTGCATAGTGCGCTGACGAAAAAGGGCCCGGAAGACGACAAAATAGCGCACAGGAACCGGGGACAGGGCCGTCCTTTCCCATCAGGTATTTTCGTAATTACATGTGGTTTCAGGGGCGATCCGGTAATTCGCCCATTATTTTATTATTTTTGCGCGCGGACGGCTGGCGTGTGTCCGGCCCGCGCCAGCGAGGTTCCCCTCTTACGCGCCGCTTTGTCGGCGCGTGCGTCGTCGTCCCGCCGTAAAAAATTGACTTCCGCCGGTCCAAAGGATGCGCCGGGAGGTCCTCTATCCTCCGTCGCGGCGCGTGCCCGCCCCCGATGACCGGTAAAGCCGAGGCGGATGGTTTTCTCTCCGGCGTCCCTTTTCTCTCTCCTGCCGCCCCCAAATTCAGATAAGGTCCCTGATGTTGGTGTGAAGTTCCATTTGGTCCCTGAGGTTTTTATTTCGTTTTTATTACTGATTTATTCAAATTAAAGTTTTATTGTTTTCAATTGTGCCCTTCAATTAAAACTGATTATATAAGAAAGTTTTATTTCAGTCCTTATACTTTTGATTTTGTATTTATTGTTTATTCCTTCAATTATTCCGGTACAGATGTTTTGATTTCTTTGATTTGGTCCTCCAATTGCAATTGCTAATATATACAAAGTTTGATTTCAGTCCCTCTTCTTCTAATTTTGTTTTAAATGACAGTAATTATCATTATTTATTTTTGGTCCTCCAATTTTTTTTTTTTAATTTTATCCTTCAATTGGAATTAATTTAATATATGTTATTTTTCATTTCGTTCCTTATTCTTTTAATTTTTTATTTGTTATTAATTCATTTTTTTTTAATGTTTATTTTGTATTTTTTATTAATTGATTTTTTTATTGTTTTTTATACAAATATTATGCTTTTTTGTAATAATTTTCTGGGGCAATTTAATTATTTGAATTCCTTTTTTATTAATATTGCTCATTTTTTCTCTTTGTTCATTTATTTTGTTTTTTGCTTCTCTTTTTTTTCTTCTTTGGATTGGGTGATTTTTATGATTTGATTATTTATGCAATAATCATGATAATTTCAGTTGTTTTGTTTTTAGTTATTTTTCAGGATAATTTAATTATTTAGATTGTTTTGACAGTAATGCTGGTAATAATTTTAACTATTATAGTAATGACGATAACAATCACATAAGGACAGATTTTCAATTTATGTATTCATCTTTTTGTTTTAGTTTTAATTTGATTATTCGAGGGTTTATTATATTAGGTCATTTAGTTTTTTTTTAAAATCTTAGACAATATATATTTTTTATTCGTATTTATACATCTATACGTTTAGTTTTTTTTTTAGGTTTTTTTGTTGGGATTTTTTTTTATCGGTTCAATCCTAAGTTTTAAATTTAAATTAGTAGTCATTTTAAAATTAATACTGCTTCCTTTTTCCCTTTACTTATTTTTTACACAGATTTATTATTTTAGCTAAATTTATATTATAATAAAAAAATACACACAATTAATATTTTTTACATTGAAAAAAAAATTGTGCCGCCTGCGGCGAAGCGCGGGGACATTGTCTAGTGTATATATATAAGATGTTATAATTTTGCATTTTTTTTGTGGTACTACCTGGCCCAACTGTATGAAGCAAGTGACAGACAACTGGGCAAAATCAGACACACCAAACACGTCACACAATTGAAATCCAACACCTACATATAAGGTTGTTCTTTCTAGGTTTTCAATTCTTAACAACGCTAACCCACCCTCCCCCAGGAAAATAAAGAGAGAGAAAACAATGGCGTCTAGGGTTTCTCTGAAGACAAAAGGCAAGAGCAGCAGCGACAAGGGAGCAAAAGGCACGGAAGAAAAATCGACGTCACAGTATTTCAAAAATGGAGCACATGGACATTTAAAAGGACCAAAGTTATCACTCACTATGGATTCATTCCTATGATTATTATCATTGGAATGAACTCCGATCCTAAACCACAGATTCATCAGCTACTTAGTCCTTTCTGATTCCATCCCAGATCGTAGTTTCTCTTGTCCTATCATGTGTCTGTGCTTATTTGTCGAATCTACATCTTTCTGGGCAATGGGTTTTGTTAGGTTTGACTGTTTTATGGGGGTTTAAACGTATGGATTGATTCGTATAAATGTTCAAGCTGTGAACTTTGTGTGCTGTTTTATGGATGGTTTAATTATTAGTATGAATGTTAAAGTTCAGAGCTTTTATTAGTCAGTGATAATTGAGTGATTTAGTGATCAATCATGGTTGCTATTTTTATCTTGTTTTCTCTTTATTTTTGCTGGTTTATGTTCCTGATCTATTCTTTGTTTCTTGATGGATTGATTGATATGTGGAATGGATCAATATAGTTTTATAATAACCTTAGTTGTGGAGCCGGAATTGAAATGAATAGTCAGCATTCATTAGATATTTGGGAAAGAGAGTAAGTAATCAAGACGAAATTCAGGACATTGTGTGGGTTTTTTCCCTTCATATTCTGTGATTTTTCGATTGCTGTCTTGTCAGGTAGGATATTCATAATTATAATAGAAAACTTTGGGGGGATTTATGATTTGTGGTGTTGATAGCTGATAAAGTCCCCCACCCCTACCAGGTTGAGCTGCTTGGTTTTGGTGAGTGTTTCGAACATTTGTCAATTGTGTGCCATTATCTACTTCAGTTATGAATTTACTGAACCTGTATGGACTATGGAAGGATTTACAAATATATTACTTCTTTAACCTCAACCCCACTTGGCAACAGTGTTTCATATAGCGGTAGTGAGAGCGAAATCGACTCGTACATATGGCTTGATGATTTTTGCAGTTGTGATAAAGAGGAAAGAAAGGCCAATGAATTGAATTACTTGAATTGAATTCCTTTAGGTTTCTGTTTCCTTTACCTTTCTCTGGCCGGGAACATTTTAGGCAGATGTATATCCAATATTGCCTGTGTTTTTTACTTGGTTTCTAGGAAACCTTAACAGATTTGTCCAAATTGCATGCATGAAATGCTGAGTTCCAGAGAGAGCACAGAATTGATAAGATCTGACCTATTTGAATGTTAGCTTTCAATTGGGTCTAACTGTGTTTTTACTTCTCGATTGAATTCCTTTGATTATTGTTTATAGAGATTGTATTCGGTTTTTTGAGGTCGCTAAAGTTTGACCATTCCACACTGTAGGGCAATTAGGAATGAGAAATTGAAAACAACAATCCCACTCTTTAGCATCATTCTATCAGGTTTTGCTTCAATCTGCTTCTTCTCATATTGCTTTCAAGAAGGTTGTTTTGGTTAACTCGTGTCGGTATGTCGAGGGAACACAATAATTATCTTTTAAAAAAAAGCTTAAAGGGATTAGGGTTTTGTTGTGCACACAGATTATTAACTAAAAAATAAACCGTGTTGATGTTTTCCTGTTCACTGCACTGTAACCTTAGAGATGTTTTTACTGTGGATTGTGGCAGTGTGCTGCCGATTCTACCCTTAATGAGTTAAGACTTGCGAGTGGTTGGGTGAGGGTTTTATTGATTTTTCATTGTTTTGTTTTTTATGGGACAGAAAAGCATGGGGGACGTGTTTTTTCTTCTGTGGATTAGGTTTCCTATAAGCATTCACGCTACTGTCTTTTCGTCTCCTTCACTTATGAATACGCTATTATAAAAATCCATCGTTCGATTACCTAAAGGCTGAGATGGCAAGAACAGGCACGATGAACACGCATGCTTCTATGAGTTACCGTCGACCAAGAGAATTAGGAAATTCCAGAGATTTTGCAAATGGTGAGGGGCCAACACCTGTAGACCACGCCAACATACCACCAGGAGACTTAGCTCTCCTGCCTTAATCACCCTCCTTCAATATACAAGTGCTTGCCTCCACTGCCATTTGTATATTTGTCTTTACAAAGAGATCGAAGCACCAGAAGCACCAGATCTCATGTGGAGCTTCAATTTCAAGCTTTTTTTTGTCTGAATCTTGAACAAAATCCTTTCAAATTCACAGAGTTTGCTTTTCTTACCTTACATTTTTTTCTTCTCTTGCAGTCATCTTTGAACTTTATTTAGCAATCTGATTCTACTACTCTTTATAAATCGAAATGAATACTTTTAATCTCTGTAGTAGCCTTTTATAACATTCCATTTATTTATATCTCCTGTATTTTCTTAAAATAAACTTGCCTATATAATTATATTTTTTCCTTTCTCAATTTTCCAGCCATCTCCAGCAAAAAGAAATCATTATTGATGAAGAATTTTGGACAATCATCTAAAAAACAGGAAGTCACACGTTCTCCCCCAACAAACTCTTTTTTTCTTATTTATAACAATTTTTGGTTGAAGAACATAAGTTTTTTTCATTTAATTTGTTAGCTTGCACTTTTCTTTTGGAACAGGGGAATTAGCAGGGAATGGGTTGACTCTCATTTTGAAAAGGAGTTTTTGCTTCGTTGTTCATCTTAGCATTACTTTGTTTCTGCGACGATCTGTAAACAATTTTGCTAAAGTTGATTGAGTCTTTGTCAAGTAGTAATTGGCTTACTTTTTGTGATCTCTTGCAAGGCAAAAGCTGGACTTGCAAAAAGTAATTTGTGTCAAAATTTAACTTAAATTTACTCTTATTTGCTATCTGTATGTAATTTAATTAGTAATTATTTAATGTAAATTTATCATTTCATTTTTTTTGCAAATATAAGCCCATATGCACATCCATGCCCGCAACGACGTACGGGCAATGTAGCTAGTATTATATATGAGGTGTTTAGAAGTTTGGTTCAGTTGTTTTTTAAAATATTTGTCACTTAGAAAAATATATTAAAATAATAAAATTATTTTTGATATTAGAATATCAAAATAATTTTAAAAAATTTTAAAAATGTTTTCAAAAATTACTTTTTCAGTACTTTCCAAATAGGGTGATTGGAGATTTCATTTCTGTAATGATGATTTTACCTTCACAAATTAAATCATTAAATCACTAGACTGGTTATTAGGTTAATACAACTTTTAGCAAGGTCCATCAGTCGTGACAAATTGGAGTAAAATAACTAAATAAATATTAAAAATACAATTAATATGAATAGCATTGAGTAACTTTTGCATCAATACCTTTTTGCAGGCGTAGTGGTGTAGTGAGTGGAACACTGACTTGGATCCCTATAAATGGCCCAACTCAAAATGCAGGTGCTTAATGGTGAGAGTTACAGTTGGCATACGTATCATTCAAATTGGATGATTTTGTTTGCCATGTTTCTTCACATATTCATTTCATCTACCACCTCAAATTTAATCTCTTTCGGTTTGCATCTAGATCAACCTCTTCGTTGAGCTTGGCAACCATGGTTACTATATGAAAAACAGAGTTTCTCAACATTGATTTTCACCTGTCAAGAGACTTTCCTAGTCGCAAGTCTCTTAACAATGAAGTAGAAGAAGAAAACAAGAGAGAATTTATAACTGAAATATCAACTGTTATTCTTGTTATTCGATGAATATATCTTCATTTTGTTAGCTTTTTAACACTTGGTCTTGACAATTCCAAGATCTTTGCAACTAACTAATTAACTAACAGTTTCTGCCACATCAACAAATATTAGAAATAACAGAAATTGCTAGCTAACTAATACAGCCAGAGCATCTCTAAATGGCTATCAGAATTAAGGATCACAACAACACCTAATTGCCATTTCACACAATCCATTAATTGATGGCAATCTTTGTTCTTTCTTAAGATTTTGTGCTCTACCAGGCAGATACTGTTCTCAACATTTCACCTATTTGTCAGGATCGCTAAGGAAGTTCCCTTGCCCCCACATAATTCAATTATTGATGACAACCTTTGTGCATTCTGAAAATTTTGCAAAATCTACAGGGAACACGCATTGTTACTTCATTGAATAGGCAAGTTTTTGTGTGGGACTTAATATATCTCGTCAATGAATACTGCTGCCTTCGCACGCATGCCATTTATTTTCCTTGCATTCCTTTGTTTAGTGAAAATGGAAGCTAGAAAACTGTAAGTTATCTCTCGACCTTTTTTGTGATCTATTAGTACTCTTGTGCTGTACCATTTAACAGGTTAGATGGGATGAAGATGTCATCAGTGATCATCAAGAACGAGTTTCCCCATGGGAAATTGACACTTCTGTTTCACTCCCACCCTTGATTATTCAATCTTCACCAAGGTTGAAGAAACTGCGGACTGGGCTGCAGGCGGCCCCACCTGATAAGCCCATAGCTGGTAGAAATCTTTAACTAATAGATCAATAATCCTTTTGTCTTTTATTAACTTCCTCATTTCTCTAGCTTTTAAATCTCTTCTTGCTGCAGGAGGGGGTGGGTTTTTGGATTTCGAGGAGTCTGTAAGATCCTCCAAGGTCTTGCAAGGTCAAGAAAATGCTGGTTTGCTATCACCTGTATATCGACGTGATATTGTAAACCATCCACTGGATTTTGAGGTGCAGAATAAAGCACAACAAAACCTCATATTGACAGGAATAGAGAAGGCTAAAATCAGTGAGTTAACTAGAGCTCACCCTGCCACCCACACAGGATTTACAGAATCTGATAGGTTACTGAAGGTCTTGCAAGGTCAAGAAATATGCTTGTTGAGTTCTGTTGGTGCTCTGGGAAAGCCCAATATTGGATGCAGTTCTTTCTAGATGTATCCAGGACCAAGACCCACTTTCTATCCTGTAGCAGCAGAAAGCCTTAGACTTGTGTACTTTCCCTATGGAGATGTATACAAAAATCTGCAAGATCCCAGAACACAACATTATGCTATCTTCTCTAGAGAGAATGCCCATTTCAATACATCTTCTATTCAGACTTGTGTGGTTAGGGAAGAAGTTAGAAAGCCTAATCAATCAAGCGAGTGTAAGACACCAGAAAGTATTTCTGCAGTACCGGCTTTATGTGCAAATCTAAGAAATCAAAAGGATGGCTTTTTTAATGGGAATGCTACTGGCTGCAAACTTTTTGGGTTCTCCTTGAATGCAGAAACATCTCCAAATTCGCAAAACACTGGTAAGAGGCGTTGCACAAAGGTAAGCTACATTAGAGTTAAAACTAGACAGTAAATTGTGTTTTCTTGACCTGGAGCCTGCTCATTTTAACATAATTTGTTGAAGGTTCACAAGCAAGGTAGCTTGGTTGGAAGAGCTATTGATCTTTCAAGGCTGAATGGCTATAGTGACCTCTTGAATGAACTAGAGCGGCTATTTAGCATGGAGGGTCTTTTACAAAATCCTGAGGAAGGATGGCGTATCTTGTATACTGACAGTGAGAATGATGTAATGGTTGTCGGAGATGACCCATGGCTGTAAGTGTCTGATGAAATTAGTGATATGTTATCTGCTATCCAGTAAATGGGATAATTCCGTCAATTTAATATACCTCATTGTAGACACAATTTTGAAAATTTGTGTTTCTACACTCATCATCATCATATTATTTTAAGCGAGCCTTTGGATTTGTTTTAACGTGATATTTAGCAGTGCTAAGCTGGCAAGTAGGACACAAATGCTTGTGGGCATAGGTAGACATGAAAGGTAGCGTTTTTCTTTTAGATGGTCATTGCCTGAAAACCCAAGTTTTTTGTAGTGAAGTACATGGGAGAAAGATGCATTATTGTTGTTATGCAGGAATGACCCAGCTATGCTATGAATTCTACCTTCTATCCCAAAAGTTCAAATTGTCTCTAGATTCACTTGTTTGCACGTTTGTATATTCAAGGAAAGAAGGCAATTCATTGGAGTAGAATGGTATGAAAAGGAGGTTAAAATCTATCCTGAGTGCATGTTCCTTGTTTTGATGGAAAAACAAAATCACATTTTTTTCTCCAGGCATGCCCAATGATTTAAACTGGACACTAGCATGTTCCTTGTTAAATTATGGAAAAACTAGCATGTTCCTTGTTTTGATGGAGGTGCCAGATCTTATTGGTTGGTGGAAAGCCCTCACTTTGTACAGCTCAGGTTCTTTATTTCTAACGGGAAAAATGGACGAAGATATTGAGAATTGAAGTTTATTTTTCGTTATCTTTCTGATTGATTAATAAATGCTGTTTTTGACTCTTTATTAGGCGATGATTACTGATGGCAAGTTTTTCCTGGTGACAGTGAGTTCTGTAATGTGGCAACCAAGATCCATATATACACCCAAGAAGAAGTGGAGAAGATGACCATTGGAATTACTGGGGATGATACTCAAAGTTGTTTGGATCAAGCACCTGTGATTATGGAAGCATCCAAGTCGCCAGCAGTAGGCCAGCCAGATTGTTCGCCAACAGTAATAAGGGTTTGAAATTGGTTAATGAAACGAGTATTATGCTTGCTATGTTTGTGCAACTTATTTGTTAAACACCTGAACCTAGTTGTGTATTTTATATCATTCCTGCTCCGAGTTCCGCAGTGAGTGGAACCTATTGAAGCTTAAAACTTTATTGCTTCCTCAAGAAAATGACAACCATGAGATATAGCAACAATACCGATTACAATGACAGAACATTTACTCTTTTGTAACTTGCATATGAGGAGAGTTCTTTCTTTCTTTTTTTAATCATGCAAGCACACCTGAATATAAGGAAAATATATGTCCTTCAGCTTGCATTGGAGTTGAAATATGTCCACGTCTCTTACATTAGGCTCCAATATCTCAACCTGGTAATCATTTAGGCTCCAATATAAGCAGATGAACTCACTTTTAATTGCTATTCATAGTACAATTTACATACAACTTCATGAGGATTTTAACAATGCTGTGAGAAGCACAAGATATTAACTTTTGTGAAACTTCCCTGGGATGATTTTCCAATTTCATCTTCTGAAGGATCCCTCATTCCTCCACTAGTCTAAAATAAAAGATACAAATAGCCGTAAATGATATTTGATAAATCATAAAAATAAAAAAATATATTAGAAGGACAGAATAAATATAAATAGTTCGCGGAATTTATTTACCTTCCAAGTTGGTTCAGAACCAGAACTGCGGAGCAGAGCCTCTCTCTCAAGATGTAGGCTATAGACTTTCTTTGACTCTTTTGTCTTGGAAGATACTAAAGCACGTCTATAATACAGAAGAAAAATGAGTTGGGCCAACATTCAAACTAACAAGTTACTACACTGGTGCAACCACACAATAAGATGGTTAGATGAGGTTCTATACCTCCCTAACTGCATGGTTGCAATTGGTCCACCATATCCAAACATGCCAAAATAAGGCTGTATTGCAGAAAACAACATCATAAAAAACAGAGGAAAAAATAGCAAATAAAAGCAAGTTTATTAGCTTGAGAACAATCTCTGGTTAGTTTATAGTGACAATTTTAAACCTGTTGCAATACAAAAACAATAATAGCATCCCGGTGTAGGAATGGCAAACATATCACTGCTCTGCATCTAACACCATCAATTTTGATTTGCATAAAGGATTTGTTCAACAGCCGATAAAATTTCAGAGCATATATTAGAAAGTAAAGCAGAAAGTTTGAAATAAAACATACTATCAAATACGGAGGTTTGACCCCTATTGCTTTTGCCTTGAATGATCTATGCAGTGAGGCTCCCATCTTTCCCCTGAATAAGATTGAGAATAAAAAAGTTCAGGGTCAAAGAAGCAAGACACAAAATGATAGTCTAGACTCCAGAAGACCTAGTTGCCATATTATATTACAGTTTCCATTGGAAAAAATATTTAAATTCTTTCAACATCATGTCTATGTTTAAAAATCAATTACAGTTTTCAGAAATGCAAACATATTATACTTTTTTCCTTTACTTTCTAAAGAATTCTTCTCTATATTGTTTAGTGAGAATTACATCTCATACCGACTGCTTAAATCAGAAATGCTGTTCAATCATTTTTCTTCCAGTCTTATTAATTGAGAGATAATCTTTATGGAAAGAAAAATTATCCACATTTCTTCAGAGATCTGTCATGCCCTACAGCGTGCAGTTTTTCAAAGAACATGAAGAATAGTCCCTCTGAAACAAATTGTTTCAAAACCTAAGATCCGTATCCATAACAAATATTTATGTTTCTTCTATCCAGGAGATATCATTAAAAACAAAACATGGTATCCATAACAAATATTAATGTTTCTTCTTAACCTTGAAGAGAACAAGAAAAGCTGCAGTGACATACCACTTCACAATAGAATTTTCATCACTAGCATCCATTCCAGGACCAGTATCGAAAATTGAAATCTTATCCTTCATAATGTCCACACTGCAAAAGCACTAGATTAATGTAACAGCACATCACTGAAGTTTGAAAATAAAACACACTGATGCAACTAAAAAACCGTCACACTTGTCCCTTTACATGGTAAATGCCATAGAATAGCTTTCTGTTCAGAAACAGATTTCTCTTGTGCTATTAGAAAAACCCAAGAGCATTCACCACAGGTATGGATTTAAAAATCTTTGCTATGATTTAACTATCATCGCAGTGTAATTCATCAATACAGGCAAAAGCTTTTAAAATGACAAAAATACTTTTATAAAACATCAATACAGAACTGTATGTTTCCTGTAAATTACTTTTTCAGACTTTTCTATATTTGTTTACCATTAAAAAAGTTGATCAACCGAAAACACTTTTCAGTCAAAAAAAAATATATAGCTTGGTTTCAAGGAAAACACTTTCAGCACTTAGAATTTGATTTTTGGGCAGAAAACACTTTCTAAAAAATATATCGTTTTTTATTGATTATAACAAATTTGATCCTCGATATTTTTATTGTTATATATATTTAAAAAAAAAAAAAAAGCTTCTTTCAGTTTCATACCTTAGAATTTGATTTTCTATGTCAACTTTGGTGCTTGCTTTTCTCTTATTCTTTTTTTAATTGAAATCTTTTATCAATAAGATTTGGTCCTCATTCTTTTGATTGCTATTTATTTTATTTGAAATAATTTATGAAACTGAAATTTCTTTTTTAATTTCATCATATTTATTCTGTCAATTTGATCTCAATTATTTTGATTGTTAATGATTTCATTTGAAGTAAATGAAATTATATTATTTTTTTTAATTTCAGCATTCTTTAACTTTTTATATATTAGATTTAACATAATTCTTTTAATGAACTTGTAAAAAAAATTAAAACAATAAAAAATTATTCCCGAGCTTATTCTCTATAATAATATAATCAAACAATGAAAAGTTTTTTCATCTCATTTTTCATGACAATAAAAAAAATCGGACAATATTTCTGGAGTCCATTTTCCATGAAAACCACTTTTCAAAATGAAACTATTTTCTAGTAAACAAACGAGACCTTGATTGCTAGCCATTTGAGCCCTAACATAATTCCCATACAGAAGCAACTGAAGAGGTGCTTGATCAAATGATGGCATAAATTATATAAAAAAAAATGAATAATAAATAACAAAATACCATACCTGATCCGTTTCCTCCCATTTTCACCATTAGACCACACTGCTTGCAAGGAAATATCCTGGTAAATGAGAAAAACCAGAGTCCATGCTCACAACTCAAAAACAACAGCAGCACAAGAACAAATTCAATCACACAATTATTCCACACAACTTACAATTAAATCAGCAAGTGCGGTCTCAAATGTATATTCTTCAGGCAACTCCCTGAGTAATTCAGTATCAGGAGTCAAATCCCACATGTTCTGCATAAGTCAACTTAAATCCATCATCACAAAACTAACCAGAAGAACCCTTCAAAATTTAACAAATTACTTAAATAATCAAAACAAACACCACTAACCTCAAAAGTATCAGAAACCTCAGCCGACGATCCATCCTAATTTCAAGCAAATCCATCATTGATTAACACTGGTTCTTTCTTTCTTAGCAACAAAACAGAAGGTGAATAGACACTTGAATTAAACTACATGTCACTCACGTGAAGCCGAAGGATGTGGCATTTATGCGGCTCGAAAGCCTTAAACTTGAGCCTCTGCCTCATTGATTTACCATTTTCATCCTCCACAGACCAGCTTCCACTTTCCCAATTCAAAGTTCTTTTCTTTTTCATCGAAGGTGATGATCCTCTTTGAGCTAAAGTATATTCTCGTTTAACCAAACCAATAAAGTCTTGCACCCACATTTCCGGTTTCGGGTCAGGCAGTATCACAATCACGGCCATTCCATTCGGTAACAATATCTTGAATTTGTATACCACCACCCCTTCACCTCCTTCTCCTCCTCCTCCACCACCACCACCATCATGCGGCACCAATTCCAACCGTCTCTTTCTACCCGGCTTCACATCCATCTTACCGAACTCTATCCAAAAAAAAATCTAATCTTTGAGTATAAATAACCACAAATCTGTCCAGGAGAAACAAAAGTTCAATCTTATTTCAAGTTTAAAATTCATTCTCTCTCTCTCTCTCTCTCTCTGTTTAAAAATCAATCTGTCCAAAAAATTCAAATCTTTGACTATTTTTTGCTATCTGTACCATGAAATTAAAAAAAAAAAATACCTACACGAAAGAAGAGACTCAAAATTGTCCAAGAAAAAAAAATTGAAAAAAAAAATCGAATCTTTTACTGTTATGTACTATATCTAACATGGAATTCAAATTTAATATGAAAACACACACACAAAAAAGGCCCATGATTGTCCAGGAAAAAGAAAATAGGGGGGCAAAAAGCAAATCTTTGACTGTCATTTGCTATATCTACCATTGAAAAAAAAGGGAAATTAGTCCATGAAAAATAAAATTTTTTAAAAAAATCAAATCCTTAAAAACGCTACTAAAAATCAACGTCTTTCTCTTTGCCTTCGTGCGTTTGTAGTGTGACTGATAAGTTAATGCACATAAATAAACCCACACATCATACATACACACGTAGAAACTACAATATAATCATGCATTCATCACACGCACATACATGCGTAGAAGGAAACAGAACAGAACGCATACACATACATGCGTAGAAGGAAACAGAACAGAACGTTCAAGAAGCAAATAAACTATTTTTTTCTTTCTCTAGGTATCTACACTCCGGCTAGTGTTCCTGAAGCTGTAAAGAATCAGCCATCGAGAGAGGAAGAGAAGGCCATGAAGAACGACAACGTTTCAGTTATCTTTAAGGAGTTGAAAACCAGAGAATATTAGACCCTCTTCTTGCCTTTAAGGCGGGGAATGGAATTTGGTCGAAGAATTTCGAGTTTTTTAGAAAGAGAAACAGAAAACGTTGCGTGTCAAAGAGAAGCTGAAGGGAGTGAGAATAGAGAAGATGAGAGTTGCGAGGAAGCTGAAGGGAGTGAGAAAGTAGAGAAGATGAGAGTCGCGAGGAAGATGATGAGAAAATTATGCTTTTGCAGTAGGATTTGAGAAATTTCAAGTCTTTTTTTAATTGAATTTTTTATATTATTTTAATATATTAACATTAAAATTATATTTAAATAAAAATCATTTTTGAAAAAAAAAAAAAAAACTTTTAAGAACCTTTCTAAGAGGCCTGAGACGGCGGGAGGGCGTATGTTAAGTCAGAAATGGCTAGAGTGCGCTGAGGTGTTTGCGAAAGTAGAATTTGCTTATATTTCACTAAATATTGACACGTAAGTGGGAATACTAGGGGGTTTGGGTAAACCACTATTAGTCCCTTTAAATATCTTTAATTGTAGAATAAGTCGATAAACTATTAATTTTCTCAATTGGTTTGATAAAATGTTTTGTTGCATAGTTATAAACTATTATTTTTATTGAGTCTATTGTGTAATTATTAAAAAATTATCTAAAGAGCTAAAAGAGCTCGGGATTGTTGCTGTGCGTTGTGACTCATTGGTACTGTGGACTGGATATTTTTTGTCCATGCGTCGCGTGAGTTCGTCCATCTTTTTTTTTTTTCCGCCTATGAACAGTGTAGTAACGATTTTAGCCCCGGTAATAAGACAAAAACACGTTTTCGGCTGAAGGCTACGGGCGTAATTGCGCGCGTACGGACCGGTCCGATCCGCCGCAACCCTTTTTTTTTTAAATGGCTAAAGACTATTATAGTCCCTAATAAGATAAAATGGATGAATTAAGCACAGGGCCATAACGGTAACTGACCATTATTATTTATTTATTTTTCGGAATTCTGTCAGGCGCGTGCGGTTCACGCGACCGACAGTATTCCCCCTAACGCCCCTTTCAAGTGGCGCGTGAGGTATGATACGGTGGCCGGAAATGGGCTGCCGGCGTCTAATCCGGTGCGCCTTCGCTTGGTCTTCCTCCAGGTGCGACGCGTTTCTTCACACGGTGGCCGTGGACGCGGCGGTGGCCGGTTAAAGCCGGTTTCACCGTTTCTCTCTCTCCTGCACGTAAAAGTGCAGAAGAGCCCCCCGGGTTTTGTATACTTTCACTTCGGTCCCTTGACTTTTAATTGTGTCTATGACCCTGATTTCAGTTATATAAGTTTTGATTTTGTTCGATTGGGTCCTTCAATTGCAATTAATTAAATGTTAATGTTGCACTTCGGTCCTCCTTCTTTTAATTTCCGGATTGGGTTGAAAAAGCTTAATATAGTCGGTACAGAAGTTTCAATTTTTGCAAATTTGTCCTTTAATTGAAAATGTTAATAAATCTGATTTTCATTTCAGCCCTTAAACTTTTAATTTTTGATTTTCATCCCTTTATATTTTATTTTCATTTCAGCCCTTATACTTTTATTTTTTAAAATTTCTAATATAACCCCTACTTTTGTCCATGTATATATAAGTGTGTTTCACTCAATAATAATAATAATAATAATAATTTAATTGTTTTTCTTACTTGCTTCTTTGATAATGTTTTTTATTTTTTTTCTTCGGATAATTTGATAATTTCTATTTTTTTTGCAGTAATAGCAATGATAATTTTTATTTTTCTTTTTATTTTATGTCTTTGTTTTATCTTTTGTTCAAGTTTCTAGCATTTTTTTAGTCTTTCATTTATTTTTGTTTCTTTCATAATAATAATAATAATAATAATAATAATAATAATTTAATTGTTTCTCTTACTTACTCTTTTGTTAATGTTTTTGAGTGTTTTTTTCCAGGATAATTTGATAATTTTTATTATTTTAATAGGAAGAGCAATGATAATTTTAGATTTTCAAACTTTGATTTTGCTATTGTTATACTAGGGGGTGTTGAGCTATTTTATTATATTAAATTTCACATAAATAAATATTATATTTTTATTTGGATCCAGCAAATCCTATAAAAATTATTTACTCAGCCCGCAACGTAGAACATATATTTTTTTAAAATTTTCAAATTAAATGATTTTTTCAGCTAATAATTTTTTTTTTGTTTTATCATCTATTATATTTTTTTATGTGATCTTTCTTTTATTTTTTTATTGGTTTTATTGTTATTATTTTCAAGTTAGATGAATTTTTTTTCCTGATAATTATGATTTTTTTTTCTTTTATTTATTTATGTTCTTTATTCATCATTAACACAATAATAATAATAATAATAATAATAATAATAATAATAATAATAATAATAATAATAATAATAATAATAATAATAATAATAATAATAATAATAATAAGATGAATAATAATAATAATAATAATAATAAGATGAATAATAATAATAATAATAATAATATATGTTATTTTTCATATTATGATTGTTTTCATTGAAATTAATCATCTATGTTATTTTTCATTTCAGCCCTTATTCTTTTGATTATTTTGTTTTTTTTTCTTTTATTTTTTTCTTTCTGCATGTTTTGATTTTTTTTTTAATTTTGTCCTCCTATTAAAATTGATCATATATGCTATTTTTCATTTCTAACATTATTGTTTTGATTGTTTTTTCTTTTAAATGACATTTATTTTTTTTAGACTCAAGGTTTGAATTTGCTATGGTTTTGTTATCCAATTGAAAACGACTATATATTTTGTTTTTCATTTCGACCCTTATTCTTTTTATTTTTAGTTTGATTTTAATTTCTTTAATTTTTTCTATCCTTCTGGACAGTCTTTATTATTTGTCCATACTTATGTGCCTATGCTATAAAATTTGGTTTTTGATTTCTGTCATTTGTTTTTATTCGATTTAGTCTCTAAATTTGAATTTATGTTGACGATAAATTTAAAATTGATATTTCTTTTTTTTCCTTTGTTCTTCTTTTTTTGTTACTTTTATTTGTTCTTCATATAAGATAATTTTTTTATTCTTATAATATTTATTTTGATTTTTTGCTCATTTGTTAAAGTTTTTTTTATTTTTCAAGATAATTTCATGGTTTTGATTTTTACGCAATAATAATGATAAGATTAGCTCTTGTTTTTTTTTTAAAAAAAATTAATTAGAAAGGTTGTTTGATTTTTTTTTCCATGTTTATATGTATATGCTATTAGTTTTGGCTTTAAATTTTTATTATTTTCTCTTTTGTAGAGCTTGTCTTTTTATTCAATTTAGTCCATAAATTTTAATTTCTGTTGGTGATCATTTAAAAATTGTTATTTCTTCTTTTTTTCCTTTGTTCACTTTTTTTGTTTTTTTTGTTTTTTTTGTTATTCAAGTAAAATGACTTTTTCTAGGCTAATAATTTATTTTTTTGTAATTTATTTTATTTTTTTGTTTGCTTTTTTGTCAAAGTTTTTAAGGCTTTTTTAATTATTCAGGGTAATTTTGTTATTTTCGTTATTTAAGCAATAGTGATAATAGTAATAATTTTAGTTTGTTTTTTTCTTGTTTGCTATTTTGCTAAAGTTTTTGAGTGTTTTTACTCCTCGGGATAATCTAATATTTTTTTATTGTTTTAACAGTAATAGTAACAATCATTTTAGGTGCTATGATCATGGTAATGATAGTGATATTATTAATCATAATGATAATAGCAATAGTAATTTATTGTAAGAGTTATAGTGCTTATGTTGTTCATAATTATGTCTTTGATAATGATAATAACAATAACTCATAAAATAATAAGAAGAATATCAAAAATGACAAAAATAATTACATTAATAATGATAATAATACTAATTATAATTTAATGATATTAATAAAAATAACGGTGTTAATTATAATAATAATTAGTGTCGTAATAATAACAGTGATAATAACAATAATGATGGTGACAACGATAGTATTGCCAATAATAATTAGAATATTAATAATTTACAATAATAGTTATAATAACAACTATAATTATTGTAATTAAACAATTGAAATAATAATCGTCATAATTCATTAGTCGATGTTGCATTTGTTGAAAATTGACTTTTGCGGTTTTTCTATGTATGATATTTCATATATAATATCATGTAAACAAAAAATATATGAAGTCACACATAAATAAAATAAGTGAAAAAATTGACGCAAATGATATACAATGAAAAAATATACATTTGCCTTGCGCTTCGCCGCAACAAGAACTAATTTTTTTAACACGAAAAAAATGTTAAGGGTGCTATGTTTTTTTTTATGATGCTATACATTTGAGAGAAATAATAAACATAGGCAAAAAATTTATGAGGTAATGTCAAAAAAACTAATAATAGGACAATTGTTTGTCTTTAGTACTAATGTTAAATACAATAATTTTAAAGAAATAAGGTAAAATATTAAAGACAACATTAAGTTATAGGATTTTTAACAAATACAACATCGAATGATAAATTACTAAATTTGAAATATTCTATATAAAGAAGCTGTAAAAATTAATTCTTAATAAATACAACATCCAATGATAAATTATTTAAATTATTATTCTTATGATTGAAGGCAAAAAAAAAAATTATTTGATTTGAAGAACAAATGATAATAGTTAAAAGACAAAATTAAAGGACAAAAACAAAATTTGTATTATTACCATTATGAATATAGTTATTACAATCGTTTGGATTATAATAAAATTTGTTGTTTAATATTTTTTGTTTAATACTAATTTAAGTCATACAATTTTGAAGAAAAACGATAAAAAAAATTAGAAAAAATATTGAGTTGCATTAAAACTGGAATAGAAAGCATGAATTAAGGTCCAAAAGGATCAGAACAGGAGGGAGATATGAGTTTTTTTTGCAAAAGCAAATCAACATACTGAGGGTGCCACAACAATATCTCTTGTTACCTTCTCCATAACCAAGAAATAAACAAGAATGACTTGTGTGTACATCTTGGAAGGAAATTCCATGATTATATCGTTGATAGCAGAATGGAAATTGACACAAATCTTTCCAATGCTTTGGTTGACATGTATGCCAAGTGTGGAGACTTGGAGAAGGCGGTGGGTTTGTTCTATGGTATTCCTCCCGCTAAACGGAATGCTAGTTCTTGGAATGCATTGATTTCAGGGTACGGCATGCATGGATTTGGTAAAGAAGCACTAAAACTCTTTTCAAGAATGCAGGAGGAAGGTGCTGAGCCAAACCACATCACTTTCACTTCAATTCTTTCTGCTTGCAGCCATGCAGGCCTCATTGATGAAAGAAGGAAATGTTTTGCAGATATGAAAAGGCTATCTGTGACACTTGAGGTTAAACACCATGCTTGTGTGGTTGATATGCTTGGCCGAGCTGGGCTCTTGCAGGAAGCATTTGATCTGATTAAGGAAATGCCATCACCTCCGAGTGATGGAGTATGGGGTGCTCTGCTGCTAGCTTGCAAAATCCATGGGAACATGGAATTAGGAAAAACGGCAGCCAGTAATCTACTCCAGCTTGAGCCAAACCATACAAGATACTATGTGCTAATGTCTAACATATTTGCAGGATCAAACAAATGGAAAGAAGTTGGGAAGTTGAGGCAAGATATGAAGAACAAAGGATTAAAGAAACCTGCAGCCTTTAGTATGATCGAGTATGGTAAAGATATTCTCGGGTTCCACACAGCTGACCAAGAAAATCCATACAGGCACGAAGTTTACAAAAAAATGGGAAGCCTGGCAATCGAGATGAAGATGGTCGGGTATGTACCAGACCTATCTTGTGCTCTACATGATGTCGAGGAGGAAGACAAGGAGCACATGTTAAACTATCACAGCGAGAATCTAGCTTTAGAATTATTTCACAAATTTATCAACGAAAGATCATTCTCAGAGATGCAAATCGGTTCCATCACTTTCAGGGAGGTACCTGTTCATGTAAGGACTACTGGTGAACGGTGGATTCTGGAACCTTACCACCCCTAGGTATTGTTGCCAGAAGTTGACTGGAAAAATCTTCGTGACGTGACGTGCTCATTTTCAGATTTGTTGTTAGAAAAAAAGGCTATGTTTTTCCAAAACTGGTCTCAACATGGGGTGACCTCCTCATCTTCAATATTTTTTAAGAAAAACTCCAAGTTTTCCTTAAAAATGGTCTCAATATCGGCTGACCAGGTCATATTAAGTGTTTTTTGTAATAAAATCTTCAAAATCTTCGTGTTGTTTTTCTTCTAAAAATACCCTGAATATCATGTGACCAGCTCATATATAGTGTTTTGTGAAGAAAAACTCCAAGCTTTCTAAAAATAGACTCCTCTCGTCTGATGTGTCAATCCTCGTTTTTTTTCTTCAAAAAATGGTTTCCATATCTCGTGACGTGCTCATTTTCAGATTTGTTGTTAGAAAAAATGCCACATTTTTCTAAAGTTGGTCTTAACATGGGGTGACCTCCTCATATTCAATGTTTTTTAAAAAAAACTTTAAGTTTTCCTTAAAAATGGTCTCAATATCGGCTGACCAGGTAATATTAAGTGTGTTTTGTAAGAAAATCTCCGTGTGTTTTTTCCTCTAAAAATACCCTAAATATCGTGTGACCACCTCATATATAGTATTTTTTAAGGAAAAACTCCATGCTTTCTAAAAATAGACTCCTCTCGGGTGACGGTTATAAGATAATTGAGAGACACGGTTTCAATGAATAATTCCACCACACTATTTTATTGAATCTTTGCAGTATATATATATACACAGAACAGCTACATGTTTGCCTATATGTTTGTTGATATTTAAGACTGGAATTTTGTACATTAAATGAAAGGATTACAATTCTAAATGTAGAAGGATCTGTAACGGTTGGATTGTAACGGTAAAGTGCTTAAACTTGGAAAGTGAGTTATTGGCTGAGCATGATTTTCTGCTGTTGAATGTTGCATGGTTTGCTTAATCTGGATTTGGACATGTTTCCAAAATACGCCCCCGCAAGATAGGGCTACCATCGGTGAGGCCAATCTTGGGTCTGAGAAATTCAGTGCGCTGGTGAGACAAGGGTTTCGTCAGTAGGTCTGCAAGTTGGTCTTGAGTGTGAACATGTAGAACCGTGAGCGAACCCTTTTGAACTAAGTCACGAACAAAGTGAAGATCGATTTGAATATGCTTCATTCGAGAGTGATGGACTGGATTATAGCTGAGGTGAGTGGCACCAAGGTTGTCACACAGTAACAACGAAGCAGTTTTGATGGGGAAGCCAAGTTCAGAGAGGAGACCATGCAACCATATTGTTTCCGAGGCTGCACTGGCAAGTGATCTGTATTCGGCCTCGGTGGAAGATCGGGCAATAGCTCGATGTTTTTTGGAGCTCCAGGAGACAAGATTCTGACCAAGAAAGCTGATGTAGGCTGAGGTAGAGGAACGATCATCAATATTCACAGCCCAATCAGCATCAGAGTATGTTGTAAGATTCCAGGAGGTGTTCTTCTTGAGATGGATGCCGTGAAAGATAGTCTACTTGAGGTAGCGAAGCAATCTCTTTACTGCTGCCCAATGGGAGTGTGTAGGTTTATGCATAAACTGTGACAACTTATTAACAGCAAAAGAAATGTCAGGACGAATTAAAGAAAGATATTGAAGACTTCCAATTACCCGATGAAATTCAGTACTATCAAAGGCAGCAGTTCCATCAACCAGTTTCAGTGAAGTGCTAGTTGATAATGGAGTAGAAATATCCTTGGCACCCATCATGTTTGTCGTGGTAAGTAAATCCCGAATATACTTATGCTGAGATAAGAACAATCCTGCACAAGTGGGAAGAACTTCCACCCCTAAAAAGTAATTAAGAATACCCATATCTTTCAAGTAAAATTTGGAACCAAGTTGTGTCACAATTGATTGCACAAAGGAGGGAGTATTACCAGTAATCACGAGATCATCCACATAAACCAATAAAAAGCAAATTATCGAATCAGTACAATAAATAAACAGAGAAGGGTCAGCTTTAGATATAATAAAAGCAAGAGCAATGAGAGCAGTCTTAAGAGTGCAGTACCACGCCCGAGGGGCCTGTTTAAGGCCATAGATGGCTTTGCATAATCTGCAAACATAATGAGGTTTAGATGGATCCTTAAACCCTGGTGGTTGACTCATATGGACAGTTTCAGTCAACTGGCCATGTAGAAATGCATTGTTCACATCCATTTGTCTTAAAGACCAACCCTGCATCACGACAATGCTAAGAACATTTCAAATGGTCGCAGGTTTTACAACTAGACTAAATGTTTGTGTGCGAAAACTGCGTTGCGGGCGGCGCAGATATCGGCAGCAAAAACTGCGTCGCGGCCGAAGCAGATATCGTCAGCGAAAACTGCGTCGCGGCCGAGCAGGAAATCGGCATGGAAAACTGCATCGCGGCCGATCAGGAAATTGGAATCGAAAACTGCGTCTCGGCTGAAGCAGATATCGGCAGCGAAAACTGCGTCGCGGCCGATCAGGATGAAATCGGCATCGAAAACTGCGTCACTGGCGATGCAGATATCAGCATCGAAAACTGCGTCGCGGCCGATCAGGATGAAATCGGCATAAAAAACTGCGACGCGGGCGATGCAGATATCGACATCGAAAACTGTGTCGCGTCCGATCAGGATGAAATCGGCATCGAAAACTGGGTCGCGGCCCATCAGGATATCGGCATCGAAAACTGCATCGCGGCCGATCAGGAAATCGGAATCGAAAACTGCGTCGCGTGCGACGCAGATATCGGCAGCGAAAACTGCATCGCGGCCGAAGCAGATATCGTCAGCAAAAACTGCGTCGCGACCGATCAGGAAATCGACATCGAAAACTGGGTCGCAATTTTATTGAATTAAATATATACTGTTAATTTTCATGAGAATATTATAAGTATCATAGCATATACTGCAAGTGTTGTGGCATCTCTAATATAAAATCTAGTTTTTAATCATTATGAAATTTGAGCTGTCTTTCTCCTTCATTTCTAAATATATATATAAAAAAAAAACTCATTTCATAAATTATCAAAATACAAAATATAGTGTATACAAGTTTTATTGAATTAACTATATTAAAAAAAAACACTTCTAACACGTTTCCCAATTCATGATATCTATTTTAATAAATTAATAACTTTGATTAAATTATATTTTTATTCGTTCCCAAATATCTTATATTATTAATTAAATAACATATTGATTAATTGATATTTTTTTAGGATTTTTGAACAAAACATAAAAATAAATAATATTTGAAACGGAAATGTTTAGTGTTTTAATATAGTAAGATACGAGCCAATTCGCCCGCTCCGCTGGGCTTTTTTATCTATGTAGAAAATTGATTGATTTTATAAATGTTGTATTTTGTTATTTTAATATTTAATTAGCAAAATTGTAATTGATAAAATCTGTTAAAAATGGTTTTTTTCAACCAAAAAGTTATTGAATATTGCTATCGCTAAAAAACTTTTGATAAAATTTGTTAGAAAATTTGCTAAGAAGGTAAAATGATTTGTTAGAAATTTGTTGTCACGGATACTCTGGTTAAAAAAACACAAAAAAAGAAACCCGGTTTAAAAAAAAAAAGACTTGGACACGACGGTTATTAAAGAATAAAAAAAATGTGAAAAAAGGTCACCGTTTATTAAAAGAACAAAAAAAAGAGTATAAAATAGAAATTTAAATTCAAAGCCAAAGTTATATCTATAAGATTTATTAATCATATTATTGTATTAAATGTATTCAAGAATACCGATATTAATTTTTTTTTGCAAGAAATCGTAGGTCATTTTTTTTCTCTTTATATATATTTTTAGGCGATAATATTCAATAAATATTAAAACATATAATTAGTCTCACATACTGTATAGTGTAATCGAAATGGGAAGTGGGTGTAGATTTTTTAATTGTAGATAATCCAGGTAAATTTGTCAAAAAAAATTTATGAGTTGCTTTTTTCCTCTTGTAATATTAGATCTGACACATTATAAATAAAAATATTGTAATTTGTTTTTAGAAATAAACCTAAATTTTTTGCGTGCTATAATTATTTATCTGCCGTCTAAAAAAAACAGTGTAATCGAAACGGTAAGTGAGCCGAATATTTTTTAATTGTAGATAATCTAGGTAAATTTATCATTTTTTTTTTGTTGTATTTTGTGCCCAGTAATATTAGATATGAAATATTAAAGACCAAAATATTATAAATATTTTTTAAGAAATAAACTTTAAAAAACAAAGCACAAAATTAAAATTCACAGACATTTTTTTTATTTTATTTTTTATAAGATTTATTGCTTGTATTATTATATTAAATGTATTTAAGAATATTGATATTAATTTTTTTTCTTAAGAAAATCCTAGATAATTTTTTTCTCTCTATATACATTCTTAGGCGATAATATTCAATAAATATTAAAATATATAATTAGTTTAACATACTTTAATTTGACATAAATATACAAATATATAATGAATTTGACATACTTTAAATAATACATGTAATTTTAAGAACAAAATTGAAGCAAATCCAAACATTAAAATTAAATAATTGAAAACATAACCTGAAATTAAAAGAAATGGGACCAAAATGAAACTAAAATCCATAATTAAATTGCATTGAAGGATAAAATTGAAAGAAATAAAACTTTGGGACCGAAAATATTAAGGATTTATAATAAATTTGCATGGAAGGATGAAATTGAAATCCATCAAAACTTTGATACCAAAAAACATTAAAAATTCCAGCCCAATCCGAAACATTAAGAGAATGAGGACCGAATTGAAAGTCCAATATATAATCAATTGCAATTGAAGGACGCAATTGAATCAAATCAAAACCTATATAATAGCATTAAGGGCAAGATAACCAAATTACAATGTTCAGGGACTGAACTGAAGTTTGACAAAAAACAGCGTAGCTGACGTCATCTGGCGCAGGCAGGAGAGAGAAATTGGGGGGGGGGGGAATTCAAACGACCATTGACACGTCCCCGGACATCATAGTGTTACACGCGCCACCCCATGTGGAAGAGAACATGCCTGAAAATTATTCTAGACGCCGGTTGGTCATTTTCCGACGCCTTATGACACCGCACGCGCCGTCCGAAGAACGCGTCAGCGCTGCAACGAACGGCGCATCCGGAGACGCGCCAGCAGATGTCAGCGGGAAATAATAAAAAAATATTGGCTAATTACCGTGAAACCCCTCCCCCTCAGGCGTGGTTTTTGTCCGTTTCGAGGGACAAAATCGTTAATCCACTGTTCAATGAAATATTAAAAAATAAAAAACCCGACCGGCCGAACCGGAACGGACCGGGCCAGGTGTGGTCAATGACCGTCCAGCCCCTGAAACCGGCGGCGTTTTTTATCTTTTTCGAGGGGCTTTTTCGTTAATACACTGTGCAAAAAGCAAAAAAAAAATAAAAAAAAATAGGATGTACACCTGCGATTCACCGTGACAAATTGCCAGTCCACAGTGGCAATGAGTCACGGTGAACAGTCAGAATCCGATCTGTTTTAGGTATTAGGTAATAAATAAGCAAAGCTCTGAACTAAACTTCAAAGATCATCCATACAAGAACTTTCAAGCTATGAAACTGGCTGGCTTCAACAATATACTACAAAACCCTATCACTATACAATATGCTTACCAGCACACATAAAAGGGAAGTGCATTCGGATATGTACGATGATCAGACTTGTTTGTCATCTACAAAACATACCATCTATTTCCTAGACTCCACTGCCTCCACTTGATCCATGAGTTCGTTATAATTCTTGGACATCTTCTTCAGCTTCTTTATAGCTTTTTCACGCAGTCTGGTCGCATGCTGTATTTTTCCTTTTATACTCTGCAACATTTCCATGCCTGCTTCGAGTTGCATTTTGATTTTCATCCTCTCTGGAGCAAGATTCATCTCATTCTCCAAGGTTCCGACTGGAAAGCAAATTTCAGAATCCCTGAAGAGAACAGATAATTTAAACTTGGTTGAGTTTAACCAGACTCGGCCATCCTTTTCCTTTCTTACAACCTTGTATAGAATGCAAATCTTGTGAACTTCAGGATAAAACACATGAAGAGCTAGCTTTTATGAATGCACATTCCTAGACATGCACTCGAGCCCATCAAATTTCAACATCCAAGTTTTTAGCACTCCTCCTTGGTCCTAATTGATGCGGTGATAGAAGTAGCATTGCAAAAATGTATATGATGAAACCAATCCAAGGAAGAAAAATACAGTTACGGACACAAATTGTTAGCCACGTATATGTGCGTATTTACATGAGAGAGAGAAGCATACCAGCATCCTAGAGACATAATTCCATTTTCAATGACTCTGATCATTCCACCGTCTAAAGAAACAGCACCATGTCTGATACAAGCACCGGCTTCATTCATATGTTTTTCAGTGTCATAAACTTGGAGCTCTCCAAAAAGACGATAAAACAGAGTTTCTCGAAGACCATATCCAGATTCTGTGCTTATGCTCATATATTGGGTTATCTAAATTACTCATATTGGCAGCATACCCAATGAAACCTGATGGCACGTTCCCACTTTGTAATGTAGGATCTGACAGCTTTAGTTTCCTTTGTGGGTCACCACATTCAAGCTCCCCTGTGTAAGGCCTGTCAAAAAACTCAAATCATGGGTACTGATTTATCCATTTCTTGTAAGAACTAGTTAAAATCACATCATGGTTAATACTTAATACCAAAGGGTATACAAGGGGGACCCCAGGTTTATAAGGTGCAGATCAAGAGGAATCAAAATTCAAGCAACAGCCTATTATAGCACCTTATATCCTCCAGGCACATGACAAGAAAACGACCAGAAATAGATTGTGCAAAAGCACTCGCAGTTTCCTTGGATCTGCACACAACAGCAAGCATTTGGTCTTCACCCAAGAACTCAGCCAATATCCTGCAAATGAAGACGTTAAGAGAAAATATTATACATGAGAAAGTGCTCAAAGTTATCTTATTAACAACATGATAAAATAGATAGCTACATACCTGCTTAGCTTGCTGGTGCCAACTGTTCCAAGGAGGGCAACCAACCCGAATATACCCTCCGTCAAATGGTTTTGAGGTTCTCGCAACAATAGAGATCTATAACATTGGCAAAGAATAGCTGCTGCAGAATGGTTCCTGCTTTCAATTTGTACCAGGATCTCCTCCTTAGTAAGCACACAGTTTGAATTGTTCGAGGTTGGTTCCATGGAAGCTGAGAACAAAGTAAACCATGCACAATATCATTGCTTTTGATTAGCAAGGCAAAGAAATTTGAATCTATTTTGCATGGCCAGGAGATTGAAGGCACATTCCAAAGTATGGACAAAAATCCTGAGACAATTATTGACCATCCAAATTTTCTTTCACTTGATATTTAACGTTTGCTTAATGAAGTATGAAACTAAATGGAGAAAAACTGTTCAGGTTCCGAACCTTGCAGTCCAGACACGAACTCCTCAATTTCTGTCTTTTCTTCATTCAGGACTTTAACTTGCCTTTCAGAATTTCCAATTAGCTCATCATATTTCTCAATGTCATCCACATGTCCCTGCCAGGAATAGTCCAGGAAAGAAACTGAAAATCTTGACTTGATCTATTAGCTATATAACAAGCGCTGCTTAAAGATAAAACTCATAAAATCTCCTAACTTCATGTTGGACAGGGAGACCCAAAACAAGTAAAAGAAACCACAAAGGAAAAAAAAAATATAAATACCAAGTGATCACAATAAAGATTGGGAAGAAATATATACTCAATATGTTTAAATTCTGAGTTTTGTACCAGCATAAACTCAGTGGCTTAGCCACTGCATGGAGCTTGATTTTCAAGATATCTATTCAATTTCTCCTACCCTAGCATGCTAAACAGAGGAAAAAACTGTGAATGGCTACTTTGCTCCAAAATAAGCAGAGGAAAGACAGTTCGAATACACTGACCCCATCGATCCCCAACTCTCGACAATGTTTTCTTCCAAGCACTTCAATTGTAGAGGGAGCTTTCTGAACTTGCTTCTGAAGTTGGCAATTCCACTCAGAACTTCCAATAGTTTGGCACTAATACAGTGGATCTTGATTCAGAAAATCCTCCATCATGAGGAACAGTTAAAACTATTGATAAAGATATGACATGTAGGTATGTTCTGAGAAAAAGAAACATTAAATGTAAATATGAAACAAACCTTCCCAGAGTCGATCACACTAATAGGTATTGATATAGAGCTGCGAATATCAAGTTTGCCATCTTTAACTGAAAGCACGCAGCCATTCTCCTCTGCAATGTCCAGTGGCCTTCCATATCCACATAAACATATGAACATGTATCATAAAAATATCACAACAATAAGATATATATATATATATATATATATATATATATCATACAAATATCACAACAATAAGATATATATATATATATATATATATATATATATATAACAGATAAGGAAATTCTGCAAACAAAATATAAAATACAGCATACCTGCATATAATACAAGCACCCCCTATTGAATAGAGACATGAAAAGACATGATCAGTTCATTGATTTCAACAAAAGGGCAATGATAGGGAAAGTCATCTGTTCCATTTAAATTTTAAAAAAGTGCAGGCCTCAAGTTCAATGTCATAATGCTGCAAGAAATGTTACTTACCACCAGCATCGCCTTGAGCTCCTTCAATCAAAATATGTTCTAATGTTAGGTAAACATTTTTATTATGGAACCCTGGGCCAGCTCCCTTTAAAACTTTTATTTTCTGACCACGTTTCCAAATTGTTCCTTTCCTTGTTAAAGTATCATGCACTCTCACAACTACAAGTTGAAAAGATAAAAATTAAGTGATCAAATAGAATCAGATACAAAAAATAATTAAACAGCAAAAGTAAAGAGTTGAATGAACAAATTATGTACTTAGAAATATTACATGGTGGGCTGCAGATAAGTCAAATATTTATAATCAAATCAAAATGTCAACCAACATGTTTCCCACCCAAAAGATAAGATGTTAATCAGCCCTACCATCAGATGAAATGCCAGGTATTTTGTTTGTGGGGCCAACAACAAGAACTCCATCATCCTCACCAGCACCGACTTCTGTATCATATTGAGAATGCATCTGAAGAATCCATTCTTCATACTCCTTTTCCAGATGTGAAGGACTTAACAATTTATCATCCCTTGAAATGTCAACATTAACTGCTACAATGATGAATTATTAAATTAATAACATATATTGGACTAAACCAACTAAAACTATTTCCATATTTAAAATGAAAAATGAGAAAAAAACATAACCTTTTTCTTTCTCTGGCGTCTTATGGCTGAAGTTCTTCAAAGCAATTGTAAAAGGATTGTGGTGTGCTAGATCAGTCTGTAAATTGCAGTTCATTTACATTAATTCATTTAACTGCCTGCAACATGTACATTACAGGATGTATTTATTGCCTAATCACGATCCCAAAGTGATTGAAGTTGGCTATTAGGTGTGTGTGTGCTTTTCCATTCCTCCAGCTGAAAATTAAAGCATTAACGTGTCACCAAGGTACATGAGTGCACAAGAACACCTAAGAAGTTGTTCACAAATAGAGTAATACTCCAATTTTCTAACAGACTAGAGTCAGAAAAGCAAAAACTAGAATTTACTGTTAAGATGTAAAATCTTTCTATTCAAAAAAACTAGTTTTCCAAATTTATACGAGTTTGGAAAACATATTTAGAGTTTGTGCATAGTTTTCCAGTGCAAGTTTTTCATTGTCTTTCTAAAAACATGAAAATATAACTATTTTTTCTTTTATATACAAACACTTTTTAGCAATGTAAGAGATTAAAATTATTTTTTATATATTTTCATATATAGTAGGTGTCATAAATTTAATTTTTATTATAAATCTAACATAAGGATTTTTTTTTTTTAACATTATAACTTTTAATTTGAATGAAATAGAATTAATATTCTACAATTAGATTATCACAGATAAAAAAATATTAAGGTGACTATTATAAATTATATATTTGATTTTTTATGAAAAATATATGTAATATTGATGAGTTTTTTTATGGAAAAATTTGTCTTCAACAAATGAACAAGTTTTTCAAAACTGAAAAAGAAATAATAAACTGAACCAATCCTAAGTTTTGCCTTCTTGAACTTATTTTTCCTTCTAAAATTGAAGCTAAAGAGTACTGATTTTGATGGCATAAGGAGAACAACGAAAAATCCAAATGAAGAATATATGTTGAATAAGAGATAATTGCTGACTTATTAGCCAAACAACTACTAATGCAATTCTAAGGTGACAGCAAATGTGTTATGATTCTTATTAGCATAGATTTCTATATGTTTTGCTTTGTGTTGTAACCTATAAACTAAGGAAAAAACATAGCTAGACAATTATTTTTATTAGCATATGGAGGAAGTGTTTTGTATGTTGGATAATATTGATTACATTATACAAATAATTGTCTTGTCTTGTGTTTGATGTGCTTTCGACTGAATAAATTTGTCTTATTTTATGTTTGATAGATACTAGATGGGACCTAGCCGACCTGGGGCTAAAATCAATCAAGGTTTAAGAAAAATAGAGGACGAAATGATCCAAACTAACCTTATGAAAAATTAAAGTCAACCAACGAATCTAGGTCAAAATCCATTATTATTTTTTAGTTTTATTTTGTCAAAACAAGGTTGATTTGATTTTTTTTTATTTTGGTCAATTGTTGACCCTCCCTTGCCTTGCATTGATCCTCCAAATCAGGTTTTAAAATTATGATAATAATTATTTTTATTCATATATTGACCTATATATGAATAATTATTTATTCATGTCCTGGCCCATGACCCAAGTCTTGTCCTGTGTCAACCTCCAAGTTGAATTTTAAAAGTATAATAATAATTATTTTATTTTTACATTGACTCAGATAAATTCTTATTAACCCTCCCGACTTGTGATCCGATTCTTTTCTCGAATTGATCCCCCAAGTCAATTTTAAAACCTTGATAATAACTTTTTTATTTAGACGTTGTCTCGAGCTAACTCGGGTTAACCATCTTGATCCAAGACATGAATAGTGTCCCAAGTCAACCTTCTAATCAAGTTTTAAAACTATAATAATAATAAATAAATAAAATATCACATTGATATAGGTCAATGGTCAACCCAACTCGTGACCCAATTTGATCTCCGAATCAAGTTTTAAAACTATAATAATAAATATTTTTATTATTATGCTGACAAGGGTTGATGATCATACTCGACTCATGACCTAGGCTTTACACTAGGTCAACCCCCAAGTCAAGTTTTAAAATATAAAAATAATCATTTTATTCTTATAATGACCTAGTTCGACCCATGACCCAAGTTTTACCCTCGTTCAATCCCATAGTTGGATTTTAAAATTATGATAATAATAATTTTTATCCTTGAATTGACTTAGGTCAATGTTTAAGCCGAATTATGACCCGAGATTTGCCCTGGGTCAACACTCGAGTCAAGTTTTAAAATTATAATAATCAGTACTTTTATCATTACGTTGATCATGGTCAATGGTCAACCTAACCTATGACCCGAACCTAGATCTGAGTCGACCTTAAAGTTGGTTTCTTAAGACTATAATAATAATTTTTTTTTTCTTATATGGACTCGGATCAACCCAAGCTAACTTTTTTGCTGAGAATTAAACAAACTTATCCTACCTCTTATAGTGGGAAAATATTATCTGCTAGAATAGACAAGCTATCCAAAGATGCACCAAACATCAAAAAATAAATTGTCATGTTTTACCTTTGTCCAACATACTAGATACAACCTTAAATACCAAATTTGCACAAATTAATGCTCCAAGTGAGAGGACATAACAAAGGAAGAGGAGTCAATCCAATGAAAGTTAATTGGACTCCATACCATGTAAACAACTTCATATTAAGCACCAAGCTGTGGCAAATAACATTATAAACATGAGTGCATGCTGTAGACTTCATCAAGTTCCTTACCTTTGAGGGTGTGGGATTGAAACCAGCATCGGTCTCTGCATATACAACAGTTTCTGCTGAGTACTGATACTGTAGAAAGAAGTACACAAAAATGCACAGCATATATATACAGAGATGCGAAATGTTTTTACAAATGTGATATAAAAGATGAGAATATTTCCACAAAAAGAAGAATACCAATAAAACATTTAACTCTTAAGCAGCATCTCTTCAATATGTGAGCTTTATCTCCTTTTTTCTGCTTGAATTCCATAAAAGGAAGACATGCCTACAATGAAACAGAATGACTGAAATCAAGTGTAATAGTCACAGAGATGCAGATCAACCAGTAAAGCAAGGGTTGAAGCACCAGAGACTTGTAGAAACAAATGGATGAAACTAGAGCACAATATATTTTGTATTGTTTAATTCCTCCCTGGCACCTGATTTGCGATTACTTCAAATCCTTTTAATTTGTGTATCAATGTCTATGCATGCACAAAAGGTAAAATTTAACCTAACTCTCATAATCTGCGGTGCCAACAATTGAACGTGAGTGCAAAGGTTAGCATCCCCTGGTAGTGTTTCACCTGAGTGCAACATGGAGGGATGCCCGCTTTGAAGTTCCATTAACGTGTCAATACAGGTTGCTTTCTCAAATCCTAGAAGTGATAATGGGTAGAATGAACAAGACATCACATGAAGCAGAAGGAAATTCATGCATCTAACAAGAAATTTCTATAGCATTGGGCAGCAGCTCGTACAACAGTCAACTTAAGTCTGATTTCTTAGCTTGTAGTTCTCTAGCAGTATTAGAATCAATAAACAACGAAACCGTTACAAACTTTTGAAAATATAAGAATATGTTAGTTAAACCTATAGTCTATACTCCCTACACAAATCATGTAACAGAGGCAGATGGGGCAACTAATAGCTCGAGATGGAGGCAAACCGGAACATCTTCCAAGACATGTATATTTTGAAGAGTTGGTCATCATGAACTTTCTGCCTAAATCAAACCAGAAGATCTTTAGTACTAGCACACTTCATTGGCCTAGATTTTTAAGCAAGTTACCTTTACACTACTTGACAAGTCTCCACGTCTAAATAATTCTGAAATTTCACAGTGCTTATCCATGTTTCTGCAACAAGTTCCAAGTATTGCAGGTACCATTTGTCAAAATTCTTTATTTGGTTATTGGCATACATATTGAATTTTCAATTCACCTTCTCATGCTTAGATTTATTATATCAGGATGGACTACAATCACCTAGTGCATCAATCTTCGAATACAGGAACAATGAACCCCAATGATAATAAAAGATGCTAAACAAATGGGTACTGGAATCTGACCCACACTAAAAATCTAAGACTTAAACACTGCATCATTGATATAATGCATATGCAAGTCAAAATCCACAACATACAGCTTAGCTCTGTAAGTACAGCAATGTAGCATGATTTTGAGAAAGCATTGCAAGCCTTGATAATTAGTATCGAATTATTTAAACCTTGACTAGATCTTGATCACAGAAGCACTTGGTCTTTTTTTTATCAAATTCTAAATTTTCCACTTCTAAACATTAAGAGCAGAACAGGTATGATGCACAAAATGGCAGATAGTGGTTCCTCTACCAATCAAATTAATTAGGATATATAGCAAGACAGATAAATAACCCAACGAGCATCTGGAAGTAGACAGCCAAGCCTCCGGATAGAGACATGTGTGAAGGTCTCAAAGCTTTCTCCATTTCCACACCCTTGATCTTTCAAATTCTCCAATATCTTTTCAATATTCTCTTTTCCCTTTAACAAGAAAATTCTCAAATCAGAAAAACTCTATTACAAGAAAGAAAATAAGTTTTGCTAGCTGTTTATGTACCTCGGAAATGGGGAAATAAACACACTTTATACGTGCATTGGCTTCTTGAGATGCCCTTGAACCTGAAATATCACATTCTTAGAAGGTGATTCTAGAAATGCTCAGAGCTGGCATATGCTAACAGCTCGCATGGCATCACTGGTCACGACTCAAAATAAGAACAAAGGAAATATACAAGCTATAGAATATGAAAAGAGATGTTCATGATAATACCAGAAATGTAGCTTCGCATATTTAACAAAGAGGAACAGTGTGTTTCACCTGAGCTTCTGGTTGAGGCAACATCCTGTTTGATGGAAAAGTGAAGCTGAAAAATAAACTCAGGGCCATTGCAAGAGTGCAAGTTGGTAATCGACACCTCCCCACCATCAATCTCAGCTAAATCAACACCATTAACCTGAACAACAAAGAATGCGGTGCTCTATGTTAAGGGCATTTACCACTCACACAATTGGACAAGTGTAAATCTCAAGCACCTTACAGTCATTAACAGAATTGAAAGTACAAGTATACCATATGATATTCCTGTTTTTGCTTGTTTGTCACCGTTATTATTTACTTCTAAGATGCATATTTATTAGAGGATATAAGAAGCTGCAGATCAGTAGCTCACATCTTCTATATCAACTCCATCAAACATTAAGTTCATAAAATTCCACGCAAAAACCTAACTCTATCCAAAATAAAGTGAAATCGTTTTTCCTCCTTTGAAAATAAATGTAAAGTGCAAGCAACATTGCAGTTACTAGGGAAGTTTAACATATACCAAGGACATTCAAAATCAAGAGCAGCAACATATTCAAAAGCAGGAAGAGAGACATATTCAAAAGCAAGAACAGCTACGTATAAGACCTGAAATTCCACAGGTCTGGTAGTTTTCCCACTTTTGGACACCTCATCACACTGCAACATAAACGAAATAATTCAGGAATGTTAAATGTTGGACAGTAGAGAACAAAGCATAATAATGCAGAAGAAAATTCTCTATCATCTGGAGAAATCACTGATCTATGGTGCCTCTATGAGTGATAGTTATGCTATAAATTCTATTTCGTGTCCTCTTATTATCCTAACAAATGCAAAATCTTTTGTGAAGTATCAACTACTAAACTGTAATGGATGTTGAGTAGATTTGGAAATTTAAAAGAAATGAGTGGATTTAAATTGCCTTCAAGCATAGATACAAAAAAGAAAGAAAAACTCTGAGCTATTTAAATGACATCATAGTTATTATTTTCCTTGCTGGGGATTGTTCACTCAGAAGTGTGGAATTCATCAATGCACTTTTAAGTAACTGACTCTCCGTGCACACCTAGATAGAGTGACTATGTATTGAAGTGTGCATATGTATAATGAAGCTGGATGGAAGTCAAACTTAATGTGCTAGAGAAGCACATTTGATAATATCAGATCCATGCAGATAAAGAGAACAATGTAACAAAACAAATAAGAACGCAAAATGCAAACAAAATTAACTAAGAACCAAGTGCAATGTCACAAGCATGCATCATGCTCTAATGAGGATTATCAATTCATAAACTTGCAAAAACTTAGTAATGTTTGAGCAGCAACTTGTGAAGGTAGCAACTTAACATTTAGATTTCAAGCAGTTCTTTTTCTCTGTAGCCATCTAGATTTTTACTTAGAATGCCTCAAAAGTTACTGGAAAAAAAATATCTGTTGATAAACTTGATGTTATCAAATGCAATCATATTTAAACTTAAGTTACCAAGTAAAAATGGTTTAAGTCTCAGTGTGGTTCAACCACGAGATTCTAAAAGTGGTATATTTTCAGTTACTAACTGCAGAAAACAAGGAAAATCTTTAAGATTACTCTCTTGAGCAAGGGTACTTTTAAATCATACATAAAACCTTCATTGCAAATTAAAAAGAAAAAAAATAATGATCATTCTTGCAATTCAGAACAGAAGATATTGGTACATGACAAAGACAGTATACTGACTAGGAAACAAAAATTTACACTGCATAATCATAGAAAAACAAAATTGTATACATATTCCAACCAAAACTTTATTGCTTCCTCAAGAAAATGACAACCATGAGATATAGCAACAATACCAATTACAATGACAAAACATTTACTCTTTTGTAACTTGCATATGAGGAGAGTTCTTTCTTTCTTTTTTTAATCATGCAAGCACACCTGAATATAAGGAAAATATATGTCCTTCAGCTTGCATTGGAGTTGAAATATGTCCACGTCTCTTACATTAGGCTCCAATATCTCAACCTGGTAATCATTTAGGCTCCAATATAAGCAGATGAACTCACTTTTAATTGCTATTCATAGTACAATTTACATACTACTTCATGAGGAATTTAACAATGCTGTGAGAAGCACAAGATATTAACTTTTGTGAAACTTCCCTGGGGTGATTTTCCAATTTCATCTTCTGAAGGATCCCTCATTCCTCCACTAGTCTAAAATAAAAGATACAAATAGCCTTAACTGATATTTGATAAATCATAAAACTAAGGGGGGGAAATCTATTAAAAGGACAGAATAAATAGTTCACGGAATTTATTTACCTTCCAAGTTGTTTCAGAACCAGAACTGCGGAGCAGAGCCTCTCTCTCAAGATGTAGAGTATAGACTTTCTTTGACTCTTTTGTCTTGGAAGATACTAAAGCACGTCTATAATACGGAAGAAAAATGAGTTGGGCCAACATTCAAACTAACATGTTACTACACTGGTGCAACCACACAATAAGATGGTTAGATGAGGTTCTGTACCTCCCTAAATGCATGGTTGCAATTGGTCCACCATATCCAAACATGCCAAAATAAGGCTGTATTGCAGAAAACAACATCATAAAAAACAGAGCAAAAGTAGCAAGTAAAAGCAGGTTTATTAGCTTGAGAACAAACTCTGGTTAGTTTATAGTGACAATTTTAAAGCTGTTGCAATACAAAAACAATAATAGCATCCCGGTGTAGGAAAGGCAAACATATCACTGCTCTGCATCTAACACCATCAATTTTGATTTGCATCATATATAGATAAAAGGATTTGTTCAACAGCCGATAAAATTTCAGAGCATATATTAGACACTAAAGCAGAAAGTTTGAACTAAAACATACTATCAAATACGGAGGTTTGACCCCTATTGCTTTTGCCTTGAATGATCTATGCAGTGAGGCTCCCATCTTTCCCCTGAATAAGATTGAGAATAAAAAAGGTCAGGGTCAAAGAAGCAAGACACAAAATGATAGTCCAGACTCCAGAAAACCTAGTTGTCATAATATCTACAGTTTCCATTGGAAAAAATATTTAAATTCTTTCAACATCATGTCTATGTTTAACAATCAATTACAGTTTTCAAAAATGCATACATATTATACTTTTTTGCTTTACTTTCTAATGAATTCTTTTCTATATTGTTTAGTAAAAATTACATCTCATGCCGACTGCTTAAATCAGAAATGCTGTTCAATCATTTTTCTTCCATTTTTATTAATTGAGAGATAATCTTTATGGAAAGAAAATTATCCACATTTCTTCAGAGATCTGCCATGCCCTACAGCATGCAGTTTTTCAAAGAGCATGAAGAATAGTCCCTCTGAAACAAATTGTTTCAAAACCTAAGATTCGTATTCATAACAAATATTTATGTTTCTTCTATCCAGGAGATATCATTAAAAAAAAATGCCCTTTTAAACTAGTGCACTACCCATTTGCTATTCCAGAAGCACCCAAACATCTAACTACCCATCAAAAAACAACCTTAACCTTGAAGAGAACGAGAAAAGCTGCTGTGACATACCACTTCACAATAGAATTTTCATCACTAGCATCCATTCCAGGGCCAGTATCGAAAATTGAAATCTTATCCTTCATAATGTCCACACTGCAAAAGCACTAGATTAATGTAACAGCATATCACTGAAGTTTGAAAATAAAACACACACTGATGCAACAAAAAAACTGTCACACTTGTCCCTTTACATGGTAAATGCCATAGAATAGCTTTCTGTTCAGAAACAGATTTCTCTTGTGCTATTAGAAAACCCCAAGAGCATTCACCACAGGTATGGATTTAAAAATCTTTGCTATGATTTAACTATCATCGCAGTGTAATTCATCAATACAGGCAAAAGCTTTTAAAATGACAAAAATACTTTTATAAAACATCAATACAGAACTGTATGTTTCCTGTAAATTACTTTTTCAGACTTTTCTATATTTGTTTACCATTAAAAAAGTTGATCAACCGAAAACACTTTTCAGTCAAAAAAAAATATATAGCTTGGTTTCAAGGAAAACACTTTCAGCACTTAGAATTTGATTTTTGGGCAGAAAACACTTTCTAAAAAATATATCGTTTTTTATTGATTATAACAAATTTGATCCTCGATATTTTTATTGTTATATATATTTAAAAAAAAAAAAAAAAAGCTTCTTTCAGTTTCATACCTTAGAATTTGATTTTCTATGTCAACTTTGGTGCTTGCTTTTCTCTTATTCTTTTTTTAATTGAAATCTTTTATCAATAAGAATTGGTCCTCATTCTTTTGATTGCTATTTATTTTATTTGAAATAATTTATGAAACTGAAATTTCTTTTTTAATTTCATCATATTTATTCTGTCAATTTGATCTCAATTATTTTGATTGTTAATGATTTCATTTGAAGTAAATGAAATTATATTATTTTTTTTAATTTCAGCATTCTTTAACTTTTTATATATTAGATTTAACATAATTCTTTTAATGAACTTGTAAAAAAAATTAAAACAATAAAAAATTATTCCCGAGCTTATTCTCTATAATAATATAATCAAACAATGAAAAGTTTTTTCATCTCATTTTTCATGACAATAAAAAAAATCGGACAATATTTCTGGAGTCCATTTTCCATGAAAACCACTTTTCAAAATGAAACTATTTTCTAGTAAACAAACGAGACCTTGATTGCTAGCCATTTGAGCCCTAACATAATTCCCATACAGAAGCAACTGAAGAGGTGCTTGATCAAATGATGGCATAAATTATATAAAAAAAAATGAATAATAAATAACAAAATACCATACCTGATCCGTTTCCTCCCATTTTCACCATTAGACCACACTGCTTGCAAGGAAATATCCTGGTAAATGAGAAAAACCAGAGTCCATGCTCACAACTCAAAAACAACAGCAGCACAAGAACAAATTCAATCACACAATTATTCCACACAACTTACAATTAAATCAGCAAGTGCGGTCTCAAATGTATATTCTTCAGGCAACTCCCTGAGTAATTCAGTATCAGGAGTCAAATCCCACATGTTCTGCATAAGTCAACTTAAATCCATCATCACAAAACTAACCAGAAGAACCCTTCAAAATTTAACAAATTACTTAAATAATCAAAACAAACACCACTAACCTCAAAAGTATCAGAAACCTCAGCCGACGATCCATCCTAATTTCAAGCAAATCCATCATTGATTAACACTGGTTCTTTCTTTCTTAGCAACAAAACAGAAGGTGAATAGACACTTGAATTAAACTACATGTCACTCACGTGAAGCCGAAGGATGTGGCATTTATGCGGCTCGAAAGCCTTAAACTTGAGCCTCTGCCTCATTGATTTACCATTTTCATCCTCCACAGACCAGCTTCCACTTTCCCAATTCAAAGTTCTTTTCTTTTTCATCGAAGGTGATGATCCTCTTTGAGCTAAAGTATATTCTCGTTTAACCAAACCAATAAAGTCTTGCACCCACATTTCCGGTTTCGGGTCAGGTAGTATCACAATCACGGCCATTCCATTCGGTAACAATATCTTGAATTTGTATACCACCACCCCTTCACCTCCTTCTCCTCCTCCTCCACCACCACCACCATCATGCGGCACCAATTCCAACCGTCTCTTTCTACCCGGCTTCACATCCATCTTACCGAACTCTATCCAAAAAAAAATCTAATCTTTGAGTATAAATAACCACAAATCTGTCCAGGAGAAACAAAAGTTCAATCTTATTTCAAGTTTAAAATTCATTCTCTCTCTCTCTCTCTCTCTCTGTTTAAAAATCAATCTGTCCAAAAAATTCAAATCTTTGACTATTTTTTGCTATCTGTACCATGAAATTAAAAAAAAAAAATACCTACACGAAAGAAGAGACTCAAAATTGTCCAAGAAAAAAAAATTGAAAAAAAAAATCGAATCTTTTACTGTTATGTACTATATCTAACATGGAATTCAAATTTAATATGAAAACACACACACAAAAAAGGCCCATGATTGTCCAGGAAAAAGAAAAATAGGGGGGCAAAAAGCAAATCTTTGACTGTCATTTGCTATATCTACCATTGAAAAAAAAGGGAAATTAGTCCATGAAAAATAAATTTTTTAAAAAAAATCAAATCCTTAAAAACGCTACTAAAAATCAACGTCTTTCTCTTTGCCTTCGTGCGTTTGTAGTGTGACTGATAAGTTAATGCACATAAATAAACCCACACATCATACATACACACGTAGAAACTACAATATAATCATGCATTCATCACACGCACATACATGCGTAGAAGGAAACAGAACAGAACGCATACACATACATGCGTAGAAGGAAACAGAACAGAACGTTCAAGAAGCAAATAAACTATTTTTTTCTTTCTCTAGGTATCTACACTCCGGCTAGTGTTCCTGAAGCTGTAAAGAATCAGCCATCGAGAGAGGAAGAGAAGGCCATGAAGAACGACAACGTTTCAGTTATCTTTAAGGAGTTGAAAACCAGAGAATATTAGACCCTCTTCTTGCCTTTAAGGCGGGGAATGGAATTTGGTCGAAGAATTTCGAGTTTTTTAGAAAGAGAAACAGAAAACGTTGCGTGTCAAAGAGAAGCTGAAGGGAGTGAGAATAGAGAAGATGAGAGTTGCGAGGAAGCTGAAGGGAGTGAGAAAGTAGAGAAGATGAGAGTCGCGAGGAAGATGATGAGAAAATTATGCTTTTGCAGTAGGATTTGAGAAATTTCAAGTCTTTTTTTAATTGAATTTTTTATATTATTTTAATATATTAACATTAAAATTATATTTAAATAAAAATCATTTTTGAAAAAAAAAAAAAAAACTTTTAAGAACCTTTCTAAGAGGCCTGAGACGGCGGGAGGGCGTATGTTAAGTCAGAAATGGCTAGAGTGCGCTGAGGTGTTTGCGAAAGTAGAATTTGCTTATATTTCACTAAATATTGACACGTAAGTGGGAATACTAGGGGGTTTGGGTAAACCACTATTAGTCCCTTTAAATATCTTTAATTGTAGAATAAGTCGATAAACTATTAATTTTCTCAATTGGTTTGATAAAATGTTTTGTTGCATAGTTATAAACTATTATTTTTATTGAGTCTATTGTGTAATTATTAAAAAATTATCTAAAGAGCTAAAAGAGCTCGGGATTGTTGCTGTGCGTTGTGACTCATTGGTACTGTGGACTGGACATTTTTTGTCCATGCGTCGCGTGAGTTCGTCCATCTTTTTTTTTTTTCCGCCTATGAACAGTGTAGTAACGATTTTAGCCCCGGTAATAAGACAAAAACACGTTTTCGGCTGAAGGCTACGGGCGTAATTGCGCGCGTACGGACCGGTCCGGTCCGCCGCAACCCTTTTTTTTTTAAATGGCTAAAGACTATTATAGTCCCTAATAAGATAAAATGGATGAATTAAGCACAGGGCCATAACGGTAACTGACCATTATTATTTATTTATTTTTCGGAATTCTGTCAGGCGCGTGCGGTTCACGCGACCGACAGTATTCCCCCTAACGCCCCTTTCAAGTGGCGCGTGAGGTATGATACGGTGGCCGGAAATGGGCTGCCGGCGTCTAATCCAGTGCGCCTTCGCTTGGTCTTCCTCCAGGTGCGACGCGTTTCTTCACACGGTGGCCGTGGACGCGGCGGTGGCCGGTTAAAGCCGGTTTCACCGTTTCTCTCTCTCCTGCACGTAAAAGTGCAGAAGAGCCCCTCGGGTTTTGTATACTTTCACTTCGGTCCCTTGACTTTTAATTGTGTCTATGACCCTGATTTCAGTTATATAAGTTTTGATTTTGTTCGATTGGGTCCTTCAATTGCAATTAATTAAATGTTAATGTTGCACTTCGGTCCTCCTTCTTTTAATTTCCGGATTGGGTTGAAAGCTTAATATAGTCGGTACAGAAGTTTCAATTTTTGCAAATTTGTCCTTTAATTGAAAATGTTAATAAATCTGATTTTCATTTCAGCCCTTAAACTTTTAATTTTTGATTTTCATCCCTTTATATTTTATTTTCATTTCAGCCCTTATACTTTTATTTTTTAAAATTTCTAATATAACCCCTACTTTTGTCCATGTATATATAAGTGTGTTTCACTCAATAATAATAATAATAATAATAATAATTTAATTGTTTTTCTTACTTGCTTCTTTGATAATGTTTTTTATTTTTTTTCTTCGGATAATTTGATAATTTCTATTTTTTTTGCAGTAATAGCAATGATAATTTTTATTTTTCTTTTTATTTTATGTCTTTGTTTTATCTTTTGTTCAAGTTTCTAGCATTTTTTTAGTCTTTCATTTATTTTTGTTTCTTTCATAATAATAATAATAATAATAGTAATAATAATAATAATAATAATAATAATAATAATTTAATTGTTTCGCTTACTTACTCTTTTGTTAATGTTTTTGAGTGTTTTTTTTCAGGATAATTTGATAATTTTTATTATTTTAATAGTAAGAGCAATGATAATTTTAGATTTTCAAACTTTGATTTTGCTATTGTTATACTAGGGGGTGTTGAGCTATTTTATTATATTAAATTTCGCATAAATAAATATTATATTTTTATTTGGATCCAGCAAATCCTATAAAAATTATTTACTCAGCCCGCAACGTAGAACATATATTTTTTTTAAAATTTTCAAATTAAATGATTTTTTCAGCTAATAATTTTTTTTTTGTTTTATCATCTATTATATTTTTTTATGTGCTCTTTCTTTTATTTTTTTATTGGTTTTATTGTTATTATTTTCAAGTTAGATGAATTTTTTTTTCATGATAATTATGATTTTTTTTTCGTTAAAGTTATTATGATTTTTTTTCTTTTATTTATTTATGTTCTTTATTCATCATTAACACAATAATAATAATAATAATAATAATAATAATAATAATAATAATAATAATAATAATAATAATAATAATAATAATATATGTTATTTTTCATATTATGATTGTTTTCATTGAAATTAATCATCTATGTTATTTTTCATTTCAGCCCTTATTCTTTTGATTATTTTGTTTTTTTTCTTTTATTTTTTTCTTTCTGCATGTTTTGATTTTTTTTAATTTTGTCCTCCTATTAAAATTGATCATATATGCTATTTTTCATTTCTAACATTATTGTTTTGATTGTTTTTTCTTTTAAATGACATTTATTTTTTTTAGACTCAAGGTTTGAATTTGCTATGGTTTTGTTATCCAATTGAAAACGACTATATATTTTGTTTTTCATTTCGACCCTTATTCTTTTTATTTTTAGTTTGATTTTAATTTCTTTAATTTTTTCTATACTTCTGGACAGTCTTTATTATTTGTCCATACTTATGTGCCTATGCTATAAAATTTGGTTTTTGATTTCTGTCATTTGTTTTTATTCGATTTAGTCTCTAAATTTGAATTTATGTTGACGATAAATTTAAAATTGATATTTCTTTTTTTTCCTTTGTTCTTCTTTTTTTGTTACTTTTATTTGTTCTTCATATAAGATAATTTTTTTATTCTTATAATATTTATTTTGATTTTTTGCTCATTTGTTAAAGTTTTTTTTTTATTTTTCAAGATAATTTCATGGTTTTGATTTTTACGCAATAATAATGATAAGATTAGCTCTTGTTTTTTTTTAAAAAAAAATTAATTAGAAAGGTTGTTTGATTTTTTTTCCATGTTTATATGTATATGCTATTAGTTTTGGCTTTAAATTTTTATTATTTTCTCTTTTGTAGAGCTTGTCTTTTTATTCAATTTAGTCCATAAATTTTAATTTCTGTTGGTGATCATTTAAAAATTGTTATTTCTTCTTTTTTTCCTCTGTTCACTTTTTTTGTTTTTTGTTTTTTTTGTTATTCAAGTAAAATGACTTTTTCTAGGCTAATAATTTATTTTTTTGTAATTTATTTTATTTTTTTGTTTGCTTTTTTGTCAAAGTTTTTAAGGCTTTTTTCATTATTCAGGGTAATTTTGTTATTTCCGTTATTTAAGCAATAGTGATAATAGTAATAATTTTAGTTTGTTTTTTTCTTGTTTGCTATTTTGCTAAAGTTTTTGAGTGTTTTTACTCCTCGGGATAATCTAATTTTTTTTTTATTGTTTTAACAGTAATAGTAACAATCATTTTAGGTGCTATGATCATGGTAATGATAGTGATATTATTAATCATAATGATAATAGCAATAGTAATTTATTGTAAGAGTTATAGTGCTTATGTTGTTCATAATTATGTCTTTGATAATGATAATAACAATAACTCATAAAATAATAAGAAGAATATCAAAAATGACAAAAATAATTACATTAATAATGATAATAATACTAATTATAATTTAATGATATTAATAAAAATAACGGTGTTAATTATAATAATAATTAGTGTCGTAATAATAACAGTGATAATAACAATAATGATGGTGACAATGATAGTATTGCCAATAATAATTAGAATATTAATAATTTACAATAATAGTTATAATAACAACTCTAATTATTGTAATTAAACAATTGAAATAATAATCGTCATAATTCATTAGTCGATGTTGCATTTGTTGAAAATTGACTTTTGCGGTTTTTCTATGTATGATATTTCATATATAATATCATGTAAACAAAAAATATATGAAGTCACATATAAATAAAATAAGTGAAAAAATTGAGGCAAATGATATACAATGAAAAAATATACATTTGCCTTGCGCTTCGCCGCAACAAGAACTAATTTTTTTAACACGAAAAAAATGTTAAGGGTGCTATGTTTTTTTTATGATGCTATACATTTGAGAGAAATAATAAACATAGGCAAAAAATTTATGAGGTAATGTCAAAAAAACTAATAATAGCACAATTGTTTGTCTTTAGTACTAATGTTAAATACAATAATTTTAAAGAAATAAGGTAAAATATTAAAGACAACATTAAGTTATAGGATTTTTAACAAATACAACATTGAATGATAAATTACTAAATTTGAAATATTCTATATAAAGAAGCTGTAAAAATTAATTCTTAATAAATACAACATCCAATGATAAATTATTTAAATTATTATTCTTATGATTGAAGGCAAAAAAAAAAATTATTTGATTTGAAGAACAAATGATAATAGTTAAAAGACAAAATTAAAGGACAAAAACAAAATTTGTATTATTACCATTATGAATATAGTTATTACAATCGTTTGGATTATAATAAAATTTGTTGTTTAATATTTTTTGTTTAATACTAATATTAAGTCATACAATTTTGAAGAAAAACGATAAAAAAAATTAGAAAAAATATTGAGTTGCATTAAAAGTGGAATAGAAAGCATGAATTAAGGTCCAAAAGGATCAGAACAGGAGGGAGATATGAGTTTTTTTTGCAAAAGCAAATCAACATACTGAGGGTGCCACAACAATATCTCTTGTTACCTTCTCCATAACCAAGAAATAAACAAGAATGACTTGTGTGTACATCTTGGAAGGAAATTCCATGATTATATCGTTGATAGCAGAATGAAAATTGACACAAATCTTTCCAATGCTTTGGTTGACATGTATGCCAAGTGTGGAGACTTGGAGAAGGCGGTGGGTTTGTTCTATGGTATTCCTCCCGCTAAACGGAATGCTAGTTCTTGGAATGCATTGATTTCAAGGTACGGCATGCATGGATTTGGTAAAGAAGCACTAAAACTCTTTTCAAGAATGCAGGAGGAAGGTGCTGAGCCAAACCACATCACTTTCACTTCAATTCTTTCTGCTTGCAGCCATGCAGGCCTCATTGATGAAGGAAGGAAATGTTTTGCAGATATGAAAAGGCTATCTGTGACACTTGAGGTTAAACACCATGCTTATGTGGTTGATATGCTTGGCCGAGCTGGGCTCTTGCAGGAAGCATTTGATCTGATTAAGGAAATGCCATCACCTCCGAGTGATGGAGTATGGGGTGCTCTGCTGCTAGCTTGCAAAATCCATGGGAACATGGAATTAGGAAAAACGGCAGCCAGTAATCTACTCCAGCTTGAGCCAAACCATACAAGATACTATGTGCTAATGTCTAACATATTTGCAGGATCAAACAAATGGAAAGAAGTTGGGAAGTTGAGGCAAGATATGAAGAACAAAGGATTAAAGAAACCTGCAGCCTTTAGTATGATCGAGTATGGTAAAGATATTCTCGGGTTCCACACAGCTGACCAAGAAAATCCATACAGGCACGAAGTTTACAAAAAAATGGGAAGCCTGGCAATCGAGATGAAGATGGCCGGGTATGTACCAGACCTATCTTGTGCTCTACATGATGTCGAGGAGGAAGACAAGGAGCACATGTTAAACTATCACAGCGAGAAGCTAGCTTTAGAATTATTTCACAAAATTATCAACGAAAGATCATTGTCAGAGATGCAAATCGGTTCCATCACTTTCAGGGAGGTACCTGTTCATGTAAGGACTACTGGTGAACGGTGGATTCTGGAACCTTACCACCCCTAGGTATTGTTGCCAGAAGTTGACTGGAAAAATCTTCGTGACGTGACGTGCTCATTTTCAGATTTGTTGTTAGAAAAAAAGGCTATGTTTTTCCAAAACTGGTCTCAACATGGGGTGACCTCCTCATCTTCAATATTTTTTAAGAAAAACTCCAAGTTTTCCTTAAAAATAGTCTCAATATCGGCTGACCAGGTCATATTAAGTGTTTTTTGTAATAAAATCTTCAAAATCTTCGTGTTGTTTTTCTTCTAAAAATACCCTGAATATCATGTGACCAGCTCATATATAGTGTTTTGTGAAGAAAAACTCCAAGCTTTCTAAAAATAGACTCCTCTCGTCTGACGTGTCAATCCTCGTTTTTTTTCTTCAAAAAATGGTCTCCATATCTCGTGACGTGCTCATTTTCAGATTTGTTGTTAGAAAAAATGCCACATTTTTCTAAAATTGGTCTTAACATGGGGTGACCTCCTCATATTCAATGTTTTTTAAAAAAAACTTTAAGTTTTCCTTAAAAATGGTCTCAATATCGGCTGACCAGGTAATATTAAGTGTGTTTTGTAAGAAAATCTCCGTGTGTTTTTTCCTCTAAAAATACCCTAAATATCGTGTGACCACCTCATATATAGTATTTTTTAAGGAAAAACTCCATGCTTTCTAAAAATAGACTCCTCTCGGGTGACGGTTATAAGATAATTGAGAGACACGGTTTCAATGAATAATTCCACCACACTATTTTATTGAATCTTTGCAGTATATATATATACACAGAACAGCTACATGTTTGCCTATATGTTTGTTGATATTTAAGACTGGAATTTTGTACATTAAATGAAAGGATTACAATTCTAAATGTAGAAGGATCTGTAACGGTTGGATTGTAACGGTAGAGTGCTTAAACTTGGAAAGTGAGTTATTGGCTGAGCATGATTTTCTGCTGTTGAATGTTGCATGGTTTGCTTAATCTGGAATTGGACATGTTTCCAAAATACGCCCCCGCAAGATAGGGCTACCATCGGTGAGGCCAATCTTGGGTCTGAGAAATTCAGTGCGCTGGTGAGACAAGGGTTTCGTCAGTAGGTTCGCAAGTTGGTCTTGAGTGTGAACATGTAGAACCGTGAGCGAACCCTTTTGAACTAAGTCACGAACAAAGTGAAGATCGATTTGAATATGCTTCATTCGAGAGTGATGGACTGGATTATAGCTGAGGTGAGTGGCACCAAGGTTGTCACACAGTAACAACGAAGCAGTTTTGATGGGGAAGCCAAGTTCAGAGAGGAGACCATGCAACCATATTGTTTCCGAGGCTGCACTGGCAAGTGATCTGTATTCGGCCTCGGTGGAAGATCGGGCAATAGCTCGATGTTTTTTGGAGCTCCAGGAGACAAGATTCTGACCAAGAAAGCTGATGTAGGCTGAGGTAGAGGAACGATCATCAATATTCCCAGCCCAATCAGCATCAGAGTATGTTGTAAGATTCCAGGAGGTGTTCTTCTTGAGATGGATGCCGTGAAAGATAGTCTACTTGAGGTAGCGAAGCAATCTCTTTACTGCTGCCCATTGGGAGTGTGTAGGTTTGTGCATAAACTGTGACAACTTATTAACAGCAAAAGAAATGTCAGGACGAATTAAAGAAAGATATTGAAGACTTCCAATTACCCGACGAAATTCAGTACTATCAAAGGCAGCAGTTCCATCAACCAGTTTCAGTGAAGTGCTAGTTGATAATGGAGTAGAAATATCCTTGACACCCATCATGTTTGTCGTGGTAAGTAAATCCCGAATATACTTATGCTGAGATAAGAACAATCCTGCACAAGTGGGAAGAACTTCCACCCCTAAAAAGTAATTAAGAATACCCATATCTTTCAAGTAAAATTTGGAACCAAGTTGTGTCACAATTGATTGCACAAAGGAGGGAGTATTACCAGTAATCACGAGATCATCCACATAAACCAATAAAAAGCAAATTATCGAATCAGTACGATAAATAAACAGAGAAGGGTCAGCTTTAGATATAATAAAAGCAAGAGCAATGAGAGCAGTCTTAAAAGTGCAGTACCAAGCCCGAGGGGCCTGTTTAAGGCCATAGATGGCTTTGCATAATCTGCAAACATAATGAGGTTTAGATGGATCCTTAAACCCTGGTGGTTGACTCATATGGACAATTTCAGTCAGCTGGCCATGAAGAAATGCATTGTTCACATCCATTTGTCTTAAAGTCCAACCCTGCATCACGACAATGCTAAGAACATTTCAAATGGTCGCAGGTTTTACAACTGGACTAAATGTTTGTGTGCGAAAACTGCGTCGCGGGCGGCGCAGATATCGACAGCAAAAACTGCGTTGCGACCGAAGCAGATATGGTCAGCGAAAACTGCGTCGCGGCCGAGCAGGAAATCGGCATGGAAAACTGCATCGCGGCCGATCAGGAAATCGGAATCGAAAACTGCGTCTCGGCTGAAGCAGATATCGGCAGCGAAAACTGCGTCGCGGCCGATCAGGATGAAATCGGCATCGAAAACTGCGTCACTGGCAATGCAGATATCGGCATCGAAAACTGCGATCGACATCGAAAACTGTGTCGCGTCCGATCAGGATGAAATCGGCATCGAAAACTGGGTCGCGGCCCATCAGGATATCGGCAGCGAAAACTGCATCGCGGCCGAAGCAGATATCGTCAGCAAAAACTGCGTCGCGACCGATCAGGAAATCGACATCGAAAACTGGGTCGCAGTTTTATTGAATTAAATATATACTGTTAATTTTCATGAGAATATTATAAGTATCATAGCATATACTGCAAGTGTTGTGGCATCTCTAATATAAAATCTAGTTTTTAATCATTATGAAATTTGAGCTGTCTTTCTCCTTCATTTCTAAATATATATATAAAAAAAAAACTCATTTCATAAATTATCAAAATACAAAATATAGTGTATACAAGTTTTATTGAATTAACTATATTAAAAAAAAACACTTCTAACACGTTTCCCAATTCATGATATCTATTTTAATAAATTAATAACTTTGATTAAATTATATTTTTATTCGTTCCCAAATATCTTATATTATTAATTAAATAACATATTGATTAATTGATATTTTTTTAGGAATTTTGAACAAAACATAAAAATAAATAATATTTGAAACGGAAATGTTTAGTGTTTTAATATAGTAAGATACGAGCCAATTCGCCCACCCCGCTGGGCTTTTTTATCTATGTAGAAAATTGATTGATTTTATAAATGTTGTATTTTGTTATTTTAATATTTAATTAGCAAAATTGTAATTGATAAAATCTGTTAAAAATGATTTTTTTCAACCAAAAAGTTATTGAATATTGCTATCGCTAAAAAACTTTTGATAAAATTTGTTAGAAAATTTGCTAAGAAGGTAAAATGATTTGTTAGAAATTTGTTGTCACGGATACTCTGGTTAAAAAAACACAAAAAAAGAAACCCGGTTTAAAAAAAAAGACTTGGACACGACGGTTATTAAAGAATAAAAAAAATGTGAAAAAAGGTCACCGTTTATTAAAAGAACAAAAAAAAGAGTATAAAATAGAAATTTAAATTCAAAGCCAAAGTTATATCTATAAGATTTATTAATCATATTATTGTATTAAATGTATTCAAGAATACCGATATTAATTTTTTTTTGCAAGAAATCGTAGGTCATTTTTTTTCTCTTTATATATATTTTTAGGCGATAATATTCAATAAATATTAAAACATATAATTAGTCTCACATACTGTATAGTGTAATCGAAATGGGAAGTGGGTGTAGATTTTTTAATTGTAGATAATCCAGGTAAATTTGTCAAAAAAAATTTATGAGTTGCTTTTTTCCTCTTGTAATATTAGATCTGACACATTATAAATAAAAATATTGTAATTTGTTTTTAGAAATAAACCTAAATTTTTTGCGTGCTATAATTATTTATCTGCCGTCTAAAAAAAACAGTGTAATCGAAACGGGAAGTGAGCCGAATATTTTTTAATTGTAGATAATCTAGGTAAATTTATCATTTTTTTTTTGTTGTATTTTGTGCCCAGTAATATTAGATATGAAATATTAAAGACCAAAATATTATAAATATTTTTTAAGAAATAAACTTTAAAAAACAAAGCACAAAATTAAAATTCACAGACATTTTTTTTATTTTATTTTTTATAAGATTTATTGCTTGTATTATTATATTAAATGTATTTAAGAATATTGATATTAATTTTTTTTCTTAAGAAAATCCTAGATAATTTTTTTCTCTCTATATACATTCTTAGGCGATAATATTCAATAAATATTAAAATATATAATTAGTTTAACATACTTTAATTTGACATAAATATACAAATATATAATGAATTTGACATACTTTAAATAATACATGTAATTTTAAGAACAAAATTGAAGCAAATCCAAACATTAAAATTAAATAATTGAAAACATAACCTGAAATTAAAAGAAATGGGACCAAAATGAAACTAAAATCCATAATTAAATTGCATTGAAGGATAAAATTGAAAGAAATAAAACTTTGGGACCGAAAATATTAAGGATTTATAATAAATTTGCATGGAAGGATGAAATTGAAATCCATCAAAACTTTGATACCAAAAAACATTAAAAATTCCAGCCCAATCCGAAACATTAAGAGAATGAGGACCGAATTGAAAGTCCAATATATAATCAATTGCAATTGAAGGACGCAATTGAATCAAATCAAAACCTATATAATAGCATTAAGGGCAAGATAACCAAATTACAATGTTCAGGGACTGAACTGAAGTTTGACAAAAAACAGCGTAGCTGACGTCATCTGGCGCAGGCAGGAGAGAGAAATTGGTGGGGGGGGAATTCAAACGACCATTGACACGTCCCCGGACATCATAGTGTTACACGCGCCACCCCATGTGGAAGAGAACATGCCTGAAAATTATTCTAGACGCCGGTTGGTCATTTTCCGACGCCTTATGACACCGCACGCGCCGTCCGAAGAACGCGTCAGCGCTGCAACGAACGGCGCCTCCGGAGACGCGCCAGCAGATGTCAGCGGGAAATAATAAAAAAATATTGGCTAATTACCGTGAAACCCCTCCCCCTCAGGCGTGGTTTTTGTCCGTTTCGAGGGACAAAATCGTTAATCCACTGTTCAATGAAATATTAAAAAATAAAAAACCCGACCGGCCGAACCGGAACGGACCGGGCCAGGTGTGGTCAATGACCGTCCAGCCCCTGAAACCGGCGGCGTTTTTTATCTTTTTCGAGGGGCTTTTTCGTTAATACACTGTGCAGAAAGCAAAAAAAAAATAAAAAAAAAATAGGATGTACACCTGCGATTCACCGTGACAAATTGCCAGTCCACAGTGGCAATGAGTCACGGTGAACAGTCAGAATCCGATCTGTTTTAGGTATTAGGTAATAAATAAGCAAAGCTCTGAACTAAACTTCAAAGATCATCCATACAAGAACTTTCAAGCTATGAAACTGGCTGGCTTCAACAATATACTACAAAACCCTATCACTATACAATATGCTTACCACCACACATAAAAGGGAAGTGCATTCGGATATGTACGATGATCAGACTTGTTTGTCATCTACAAAACATACCATCTATTTCCTAGACTCCACTGCCTCCACTTGATCCATGAGTTCGTTATAATTCTTGGACATCTTCTTCAGCTTCTTTATAGCTTTTTCACGCAGTCTGGTCGCATGCTGTATTTTTCCTTTTATACTCTGCAACATTTCCATGCCTGCTTCGAGTTGCATTTTGATTTTCATCCTCTCTGGAGCAAGAGTCATCTCATTCTCCAAGGTTCCGACTGGAAAGCAAATTTCAGAATCCCTGAAGAGAACAGATAATTTAAACTTGGTTGAGTTTAACCAGACTCGGCCATCCTTTTCCTTTCTTACAACCTTGTATAGAATGCAAATCTTGTGAACTTCAGGATAAAACACATGAAGAGCTAGCTTTTATGAATGCACATTCCTAGACATGCTCTCGAGCCCATCAAATTTCAACATCCAAGTTTTTAGCACTCCTCCTTGGTCCTAATTGATGCGGTGATAGAAGTAGCATTGCAAAAATGTATATGATGAAACCAATCCAAGGAAGAAAAATACAGTTACGGACACAAATTGTTAGCCACGTATATGTGCGTATTTACATGAGAGAGAGAAGCATACCAGCATCCTAGAGACATAATTCCATTTTCAATGACTCTGATCATTCCACCGTCTAAAGAAACAGCACCATGTCTGATACAAGCACCGGCTTCATTCATATGTTTTTCAGTGTCATAAACTTGGAGCTCTCCAAAAAGACGATAAAACAGAGTTTCTCGAAGACCATATCCAGATTCTGTGCTTATGCTCATATATTGGGTATCTAAATTAATCATATTGGCAGCATACCCAATGAAACCTGATGGCACGTTCCCACTTTGTAATGTAGGATCTGACAGCTTTAGTTTCCTTTGTGGGTCACCACATTCAAGCTCCCCTGTGTAAGGCCTGTCAAAAAACTCAAATCATGGGTACTGATTTATCCATTTCTTGTAAGAACTAGTTAAAATCACATCATGGTTAATACTTAATACCAAAGGGTATACAAGGGGGACCCCAGGTTTATAAGGTGCAGATCAAGAGGAATCAAAATTCAAGCAACAGCCTATTATAGCACCTTATATCCTCCAGGCACATGACAAGAAAACGACCAGAAATAGATTGTGCAAAAGCACTCGCAGTTTCCTTGGATCTGCACACAACAGCAAGCATTTGGTCTTCACCCAAGAACTCAGCCAATATCCTGCAAATGAAGACGTTAAGAGAAAATATTATACATGAGAAAGTGCTCAAAGTTATCTTATTAACAACATGATAAAATAGATAGCTACATACCTGCTTAGCTTGCTGGTGCCAACTGTTCCAAGGAGGGCAACCAACCCGAATATACCCTCCGTCAAATGGTTTTGAGGTTCTCGCAACAATAGAGATCTATAACATTGGCAAAGAATAGCTGCTGCAGAATGGTTCCTGCTTTCAATTTGTACCAGGATCTCCTCCTTAGTAAGCACACAGTTTGAATTGTTCGAGGTTGGTTCCATGGAAGCTGAGAACAAAGTAAACCATGCACAATATCATTGCTTTTGATTAGCAAGGCAAAGAAATTTGAATCTATTTTGCATGGCCAGGAGATTGAAGGCACATTCCAAAGTATGGACAAAAATCCTGAGACAATTATTGACCATCCAAATTTTCTTTCACTTGATATTTAACGTTTGCTTAATGAAGTATGAAACTAAATGGAGAAAAACTGTTCAGGTTCCGAACCTTGCAGTCCAGACACGAACTCCTCAATTTCTGTCTTTTCTTCATTCAGGACTTTAACTTGCCTTTCAGAATTTCCAATTAGCTCATCATATTTCTCAATGTCATCCACATGTCCCTGCCAGGAATAGTCCAGGAAAGAAACTGAAAATCTTGACTTGATCTATTAGCTATATAACAAGCGCTGCTTAAAGATAAAACTCATAAAATCTCCTAACTTCATGTTGGACAGGGAGACCTAAAACAAGTAAAAGAAACCACAAAGGAAAAAAAAATATAAATACCAAGTGATCACAATAAAGATTGGGAAGAAATATATACTCAATATGTTTAAATTCTGAGTTTTGTACCAGCATAAACTCAGTGGCTTAGCCACTGCATGGAGCTTGATTTTCAAGATATCTATTCAATTTCTCCTACCCTAGCATGCTAAACAGAGGAAAAAACTGTGAATGGCTACTTTGCTCCAAAATAAGCAGAGGAAAGACAGTTCGAATACACTGACCCCATCGATCCCCAACTCTCGACAATGTTTTCTTCCAAGCACTTCAATTGTAGAGGGAGCTTTCTGAACTTGCTTCTGAAGTTGGCAATTCCACTCAGAACTTCCAATAGTTTGGCACTAATACAGTGGATCTTGATTCAGAAAATCCTCCATCATGAGGAACAGTTAAAACTATTGATAAAGATATGACATGTAGGTATGTTCTGAGAAAAAGAAACATTAAATGTAAATATGAAACAAACCTTCCCAGAGTCGATCACACTAATAGGTATTGATATAGAGCTGCGAATATCAAGTTTGCCATCTTTAACTGAAAGCACGCAGCCATTCTCCTCTGCAATGTCCAGTGGCCTTCCATATCCACATAAACATATGAACATGTATCATAAAAATATCACAACAATAAGATATATATATCATAAAAATATCACAACAATAAGATATCATAAAAATATCACAACAATAAGATATATATATATATATATATATATATATATATATATATATATATCATACAAATATCACAACAATAAGATATATATATATATATATATATATATATATATATATATATATATATATAACAGATAAGGAAATTCTGCAAACAAAATATAAAATACAGCATACCTGCATATAATACAAGCACCCCCTATTGAATAGAGACATGAAAAGACATGATCAGTTCATTGATTTCAACAAAAGGGCAATGATAGGGAAAGTCATCTGTTCCATTTAAATTTTAAAAAAGTGCAGGCCTCAAGTTCAATGTCATAATGCTGCAAGAAATGTTACTTACCACCAGCATCGCCTTGAGCTCCTTCAATCAAAATATGTTCTAATGTTAGGTAAACATTTTTATTATGGAACCCTGGGCCAGCTCCCTTTAAAACTTTTATTTTCTGACCACGTTTCCAAATTGTTCCTTTCCTTGTTAAAGTATCATGCACTCTCACAACTACAAGTTGAAAAGATAAAAATTAAGTGATCAAATAGAATCAGATACAAAAAATAATTAAACAGCAAAAGTAAAGAGTTGAATGAACAAATTATGTACTTAGAAATATTACATGGTGGGCTGCAGATAAGTCAAATATTTATAATCAAATCAAAATGTCAACCAACATGTTTCCCACCCAAAAGATAAGATGTTAATCAGCCCTACCATCAGATGAAATGCCAGGTATTTTGTTTGTGGGGCCAACAACAAGAACTCCATCATCCTCACCAGCACCGACTTCTGTATCATATTGAGAATGCATCTGAAGAATCCATTCTTCATACTCCTTTTCCAGATGTGAAGGACTTAACAATTTATCATCCCTTGAAATGTCAACATTAACTGCTACAATGATGAATTATTAAATTAATAACATATATTGGACTAAACCAACTAAAACTATTTCCATATTTAAAATGAAAAATGAGAAAAAAACATAACCTTTTTCTTTCTCTGGCGTCTTATGGCTGAAGTTCTTCAAAGCAATTGTAAAAGGATTGTGGTGTGCTAGATCAGTCTGTAAATTGCAGTTCATTTACATTAATTCATTTAACTGCCTGCAACATGTACATTACAGGATGTATTTATTGCCTAATCACGATCCCAAAGTGATTGAAGTTGGCTATTAGGTGTGTGTGTGCTTTTCCATTCCTCCAGCTGAAAATTAAAGCATTAACGTGTCACCAAGGTACATGAGTGCACAAGAACACCTAAGAAGTTGTTCACAAATAGAGTAATACTCCAATTTTCTAACAGACTAGAGTCAGAAAAGCAAAAACTAGAATTTACTGTTAAGATGTAAAATCTTTCTATTCAAAAAAACTAGTTTTCCAAATTTATACGAGTTTGGAAAACATATTTAGAGTTTGTGCATAGTTTTCCAGTGCAAGTTTTTCATTGTCTTTCTAAAAACATGAAAATATAACTATTTTTTCTTTTATATACAAACACTTTTTAGCAATGTAAGAGATTAAAATTATTTTTTATATATTTTCATATATAGTAGGTGTCATAAATTTAATTTTTATTATAAATCTAACATAAGGATTTTTTTTTTTTAACATTATAACTTTTAATTTGAATGAAATAGAATTAATATTCTACAATTAGATTATCACAGATAAAAAAATATTAAGGTGACTATTATAAATTATATATTTGATTTTTTATGAAAAATATATGTAATATTGATGAGTTTTTTTATGGAAAAATTTGTCTTCAACAAATGAACAAGTTTTTCAAAACTGAAAAAGAAATAATAAACTGAACCAATCCTAAGTTTTGCCTTCTTGAACTTATTTTTCCTTCTAAAATTGAAGCTAAAGAGTACTGATTTTGATGGCATAAGGAGAACAACGAAAAATCCAAATGAAGAATATATGTTGAATAAGAGATAATTGCTGACTTATTAGCCAAACAACTACTAATGCAATTCTAAGGTGACAGCAAATGTGTTATGATTCTTATTAGCATAGATTTCTATATGTTTTGCTTTGTGTTGTAACCTATAAACTAAGGAAAAAACATAGCTAGACAATTATTTTTATTAGCATATGGAGGAAGTGTTTTGTATGTTGGATAATATTGATTACATTATACAAATAATTGTCTTGTCTTGTGTTTGATGTGCTTTCGACTGAATAAATTTGTCTTATTTTATGTTTGATAGATACTAGATGGGACCTAGCCGACCTGGGGCTAAAATCAATCAAGGTTTAAGAAAAATAGAGGACGAAATGATCCAAACTAACCTTATGAAAAATTAAAGTCAACCAACGAATCTAGGTCAAAATCCATTATTATTTTTTAGTTTTATTTTGTCAAAACAAGGTTGATTTGATTTTTTTTTATTTTGGTCAATTGTTGACCCTCCCTTGCCTTGCATTGATCCTCCAAATCAGGTTTTAAAATTATGATAATAATTATTTTTATTCATATATTGACCTATATATGAATAATTATTTATTCATGTCCTGGCCCATGACCCAAGTCTTGTCCTGTGTCAACCTCCAAGTTGAATTTTAAAAGTATAATAATAATTATTTTATTTTTACATTGACTCAGATAAATTCTTATTAACCCTCCCGACTTGTGATCCGATTCTTTTCTCGAATTGATCCCCCAAGTCAATTTTAAAACCTTGATAATAACTTTTTTATTTAGACGTTGTCTCGAGCTAACTCGGGTTAACCATCTTGATCCAAGACATGAATAGTGTCCCAAGTCAACCTTCTAATCAAGTTTTAAAACTATAATAATAATAAATAAATAAAATATCACATTGATATAGGTCAATGGTCAACCCAACTCGTGACCCAATTTGATCTCCGAATCAAGTTTTAAAACTATAATAATAAATATTTTTATTATTATGCTGACAAGGGTTGATGATCATACTCGACTCATGACCTAGGCTTTACACTAGGTCAACCCCCAAGTCAAGTTTTAAAATATAAAAATAATCATTTTATTCTTATAATGACCTAGTTCGACCCATGACCCAAGTTTTACCCTCGTTCAATCCCATAGTTGGATTTTAAAATTATGATAATAATAATTTTTATCCTTGAATTGACTTAGGTCAATGTTTAAGCCGAATTATGACCCGAGATTTGCCCTGGGTCAACACTCGAGTCAAGTTTTAAAATTATAATAATCAGTACTTTTATCATTACGTTGATCATGGTCAATGGTCAACCTAACCTATGACCCGAACCTAGATCTGAGTCGACCTTAAAGTTGGTTTCTTAAGACTATAATAATAATTTTTTTTTTCTTATATGGACTCGGATCAACCCAAGCTAACTTTTTTGCTGAGAATTAAACAAACTTATCCTACCTCTTATAGTGGGAAAATATTATCTGCTAGAATAGACAAGCTATCCAAAGATGCACCAAACATCAAAAAATAAATTGTCATGTTTTACCTTTGTCCAACATACTAGATACAACCTTAAATACCAAATTTGCACAAATTAATGCTCCAAGTGAGAGGACATAACAAAGGAAGAGGAGTCAATCCAATGAAAGTTAATTGGACTCCATACCATGTAAACAACTTCATATTAAGCACCAAGCTGTGGCAAATAACATTATAAACATGAGTGCATGCTGTAGACTTCATCAAGTTCCTTACCTTTGAGGGTGTGGGATTGAAACCAGCATCGGTCTCTGCATATACAACAGTTTCTGCTGAGTACTGATACTGTAGAAAGAAGTACACAAAAATGCACAGCATATATATACAGAGATGCGAAATGTTTTTACAAATGTGATATAAAAGATGAGAATATTTCCACAAAAAGAAGAATACCAATAAAACATTTAACTCTTAAGCAGCATCTCTTCAATATGTGAGCTTTATCTCCTTTTTTCTGCTTGAATTCCATAAAAGGAAGACATGCCTACAATGAAACAGAATGACTGAAATCAAGTGTAATAGTCACAGAGATGCAGATCAACCAGTAAAGCAAGGGTTGAAGCACCAGAGACTTGTAGAAACAAATGGATGAAACTAGAGCACAATATATTTTGTATTGTTTAATTCCTCCCTGGCACCTGATTTGCGATTACTTCAAATCCTTTTAATTTGTGTATCAATGTCTATGCATGCACAAAAGGTAAAATTTAACCTAACTCTCATAATCTGCGGTGCCAACAATTGAACGTGAGTGCAAAGGTTAGCATCCCCTGGTAGTGTTTCACCTGAGTGCAACATGGAGGGATGCCCGCTTTGAAGTTCCATTAACGTGTCAATACAGGTTGCTTTCTCAAATCCTAGAAGTGATAATGGGTAGAATGAACAAGACATCACATGAAGCAGAAGGAAATTCATGCATCTAACAAGAAATTTCTATAGCATTGGGCAGCAGCTCGTACAACAGTCAACTTAAGTCTGATTTCTTAGCTTGTAGTTCTCTAGCAGTATTAGAATCAATAAACAACGAAACCGTTACAAACTTTTGAAAATATAAGAATATGTTAGTTAAACCTATAGTCTATACTCCCTACACAAATCATGTAACAGAGGCAGATGGGGCAACTAATAGCTCGAGATGGAGGCAAACCGGAACATCTTCCAAGACATGTATATTTTGAAGAGTTGGTCATCATGAACTTTCTGCCTAAATCAAACCAGAAGATCTTTAGTACTAGCACACTTCATTGGCCTAGATTTTTAAGCAAGTTTTTTTTTTTGAACCAATTCAAAAATGGATTAAGAAGGGGGAAAAATTACAGATGGGCCCATCATTCTATTACAATGACGGGAAAAAAGGAGAAAGCTGGGAACAGGCTCCCTGCCTAAAAGAAACAAATAAGGGGACCAAGGCCCATACAATAGATTAAGAAAAAGGAGCCGAGAAAAGCCCGGTCCTAAAAAATCCAGCCCACGCCGGACTTGAAGAAAGCCTAATGGCTAAGAAGCAGCCCAGAAGAACCAACCGAACCCCGATGAGGCGCCCAAATCCCTTGCCCCCGTTATTCTGAGGCCTTTCCGATCTCCCCATTGCCAAAAGTAAACCAGCGAAGAGCCCAGAAAAAGAATCACGTAGACTGACCTTCGACGATGGCCTTGCACCCGAGAACCAGCCTAGTGGATCTCCCACTGAGCTTTCACCGTCTCCGGCAGCTCGCCATTTCCCAAGTTTGAAAGCTTGTCTCGCAGCGTGTTGATGACGTCCTCCCTTGTTTGGTGAGCACTGCTGCGATGATGATTGAAGATCCTCCTGTTCCTTTCTCGCCAAAGGTGATACACTGTAGCAGCAATAGCCATGCCTGCAATCTTGTGTCTCACATTATTTCTGCTATGGAACTTCATGACTGCCCATTCCCAACCTTGACTCCAAGGGACCCCAGGCCAGCTGATTTGAGCCCTGGAAGAAACACCCCGCCACACTTCAGTAGAATAGGAGCAGTCAAAAAAAAGATGATCGTGATCTTCTCCTTCGCTCATGCACAACGCACACGTTCGGTTAGGGTTGGAGGAGCTATGGACCCTGTCCATTGTTCTTAGACGACCCCTAGTTGCCAGCCAGAGAACAAAGGAATGTCTAGGAATATGCCATTTATGCCATATGAGCTTGCCACTGTTTCCTTGAGTACCTCTGGTACGAAATTTATCCCAGGAAGACTTGATGGTGCAAAGCCCCGATGCAGTATGGTTCCAAATAACCTTATCCTTCTGATGAGAATTAGGATGGAAATTGATTGAAAGCCACATGTCCTGAATGCTCCCTTGACTTGCTGGGAAATCCCATTGATCCCCTTGAATGATGTCTGACACATAGGCATTCCAAGAGAGACCCGTGGCTGTCAAAATCCTCATGGGAAACAAGTCATATGGCCTCTTCCCTTCTGGAAGCCAGTAGTCAAACCATAGATGGGTGTCCCTGCCGTTGCCAACTAGAGTGGAGAAGCTACTCCTTGCGATCTCTCGAGCATGGAGCAATTTCCTCCAAGTCCATGAAGGTTTTGCTGGAATGGGAATGAACCAGAATGATTTTCCTTTCAGAAGGTGAGCCTTAACCCACGATCCCCAAATTGAATCTGGGTTAGAAAGAATGTTCCAGATGTTCTTAACCGAAGCTGCTAGATTCCACTCTCCAATCCTTTTAATCCCTAAACCCTCCTCATCCAGAGGCTTACACACATTCTGCCAAGCCACTTTAGCATCTCCTCGAGTCAGAGAAGGACCTTTCCAGAGAAAATCCCTCAGCAATTTCTCAATTTTACGGACTATAGCACCTGGAAATGAGAATTTTGTGGCCCAGTAGACCTGTATAGAAAAAAGAACAGATTTGATTAATTGCAATCTCCCTGCATATGACAAAACTGAGGAGGTCCATAGCCTTATACGGGAAGTGATTCGCTCAATGAGAGGAAGACAATCCGTCTTTGTTAATCGCGAAGTGATTAAAGGCACTCCTAAGTATGTCATTGGCAACAAATGCTTTTGAATACCCAGCCTAGATTCAATTTCCCCTTGCTCGTCCCCATCCACTCCTGCAATAAACAAACTGCTCTTTCTCAAATTGATGGCTAACCCCGATACCGTAGTGAAATCATCCAAAGCATCTTTGATAATTCCCACTGAATGGCGGTCCCCACTGCTAAAGAGCATGAGATCATCTGCGAAGCACAAATGCGTAACTCCGGTTTTTTTGCACTTCCAATGGTGGCTGAAATGAGGAGACGTACTGGCTGTCCTCAGCATGCCTGTGAGACCCTCCATAGCTAATATAAATAAATAGGGCGACAATGGATCGCCTTGACGAAGACCCCTAGTAGCTGGGAAGTGTCCATGCAATCCTCCATCAATGCTAATAGAAAAATGAGCTGTAGCAATGCATTCCCTAATCCAAGCAATCATTTCTTCAGGGATCTTTATAGCTTGCATAGCAGCCACAATGAAGCCCCAATCAATCGTGTCAAACGCTTTACGCAAATCTACTTTGACAGCACATCGAGCTGGCCCAGAATCCAGGTGATAATTGTGCAGCAGCTCCTGAGATAAGTGAATGGCATCCGAGATATTCCTCCCCTTAATGAATGCTGTTTGCTCGGGACTGATAACATTACCAAGGCAAACCTGGAGTCTGGACACTAGCACTTTGGAAATGCATTTATAAAGCACGTTACAACAAGCAATCGGACGATAATCATCTAAGTGATTAGGGTTCTCCTTTTTGGGAATTAAAGCAATGGCAGTAGAATTTACACATCTGGGCATACATTTACTGTGGAAGAAATACCTCACCGCAGCTGTGAAGTCTTCCCTTAAAATAGGCCAAGATGCCTTGAAGAAGTGGCTGGTGTAGCCATCAGGACCAGGCGACTTGTCGTCAGGGATGGCAAAAAGAGCTTCTTTGATTTCCTTGTCTGACACCGCTTGGACCAAGAGGGCTTGGCTATCCTCCGAGATGCTTTTAGGGTAGAAGGGGCCCACATCTTGCTCAATTGGGCTGTGAGGAGTTTGAAGCAATGCTTTATAATACTGGACAGCCATGGCTCCAATCTCCCTCCTATCCGTATAAACCCCACCTGCATCATCTTGAAGGCTGCTAATATTGTTCCTTGCACGCCTGTGAATAAGGGATCGATGGAAGAACTTTGTGTTCTGATCCCCCAAGTGAAGCCACTGTATTCTAGAGCGCTGCCTATAGAAGCCCTCCTCCTCTTTGCAAAGTTTCATGTAATCCTTTGCAGTACTTCTTTCCATATCCCTGAGAGTGGCATTATGGGCCTCTGCATCTAACAAATGCTGAGCCCTCTTCCATGCCTCTCGGGCCTTATGAACCTTGTAGGATATGTGGCTTGTACTCCTACGATGCTTCTTGCGTAAATGCTGTTTCAGAATTGTAAGCTTGGTAGTGAGCTGGAAGAGTGGGTTACCCACTATTCGATGCTGCCAAACATTGCGAACTATGTCCATGAAATCCTCATGTTCTGTCCACTGATTTAAAAACTTGAAAGAGGGGGTCTCTTGATGCAAGTTTACCGCCAATCTCAAGATCACTGCACTATGATCGGATTCTTGCCGAGGGAGAAAAAAAACTTTAGCTGCCTGCCATCTGACTTGGAAAGCATAATTGCCAAATGCCCAGTCTAACTTTTTCATGATAGTGTTTTCCCCCGTTTGGCCATTGTGCCAAGTCAAATGGATCCCTGAATACGGAATTTGGTGCAATGAAGACTTCTCAATACATTCTGGGAATTCCTCATGGTGCTTCAGCCAAGAATTGCTGCCCCCACTCCTATCAATAGACCTGAGAACGGCATTGAAGTCACCCATAATAGCCCAAGGGATACTGGCATGATCTACACTGGTTGTTTGCATGTAATTCCATAAAGCAGTTCTTTCCACATAATTGTTAGATCCATAAACAAAAGTTAATCTCAATCCAGATAACATCAAATGGTTGCTAACTTCACAAGTGATCCACTGTGCCGTAGCTTGGATACTCCGAATAGTTAGCTTTTTAGTATTCCATCCCACTATGATTCGACAAAGAGGGTTTGCATGAATATTTGTGATTGCTGCCCAGTGAGGGGGCAGAATATTGGCTTGAACAGCAGCCAAATTATTAACCATTACTCGCGTTTCTAGAAGTCCAAAGACATCAAGCTTATGGTGATTTATCCATGTACACACTGCATGTTGTTTGTGAGCACCATTTAGGCCCCTCACATTCCATGTTCCGATATTCACCATTTATTAAAATAATGGGAAGAGACAACTTACCGGGGGCTTTGAGCCTCCTTTTTTTTCCGTCCCCCTTTCCGTTTCTTGGCATGCTTCGGAGAAAGGGTACTGATTCCATTGTGAGATTGCCCCCCACTTGTGCTACTCCCTGAGGTTTCCACTTCTTTCCCTCGACTGACTGTGCCAGTGGCCACAGAGTCTAGTTTGCTCTCAACACAATTAGGTTGAGTTTCCACACAGATTAGTTTCTGCTTGTCCTTGCGGTTTAACCCACCTTCATTTTTATCCTGAGTGAGCTCGACAGTCTTACCACCTGCATCCGTGACCTTTGTAATGACAACTTGCTGTGAATCCTTGCTGCTTGAACTGGGGTCTTCCTCTCTTATCACCATGGCCAGATTGCGCTGTTCTGGGACTTTTGATGACATCTCAGCCGTGGGCATTACTTGACTTTTGCCTTTGTCAACAGACTTCTCTTTATCCTTCTTCTCCTTGTCTTCACTTGTCTTTTCCTCCTGAGCTTTACATGAGTGCCCAAAGATTTTGCAAGAGTTGCATCTGGATGGTTTCCATTCATAGCTGACATCTATTGTGATCGGGCTCTCTGTGAGAGAACTGGCAACTTGAAAACGGTGAACCAGGGGCATTGTAGCATCTATTTCAATGCACACCCTTGCATATTCTAGTCTACTGCCTTGAAGAGTTGCTTCGTCACAAGCCAATGGCTTCCCTACCATGCTGGCTGCCATGCTTAATCCTTTTTTTGTCCACAGTGGGAAGGGGAGTCCCTGTAGCCTTGCCCAAACAGGCAAGGTTTTAATCTTGTTTCTGTCGAATTGAAACCCAGGTTGCCACGCCTGCAAGAGGATGGCCTTACCTCCAAACATCCATGGCCCCCTCGCGAGAACCTCCTCCATCATCTCTACCGTGTTGAACTGGAACACCATGAAGCCATTAGTCATGACAGTAACCTTTTGCAAGCCATACGCCTTCCATATTCTGTTGGCTATAGCATGGATGGCATGATACGGTAGTTTATAACTGACGAAAAAACCTATCATGCTCTTCTCCCATGCATCCATGTTGGCCATCGTCATGTCTTTGGGGATTTCAAGGATGGTACCCGCCGGTTGACGGCTCAGTTGTTCCAGTTTGCACCTAGTGCTTGAATCAGTTACACGAACTTTGTCAGCCCATGAGTGGCCTTGCGGCTGTTGATTGCCAGATCGAGGAGTTGGGGTGGTCATTGTGCTTTTGTTAAGTTGCCGGCGGTACTTTTCTTTGTCCTGGAGTTGTGTTGTTTGGTAGGAAGAAAAAAAAAAAAAAAAAAAAAAAAATGGGGATGGGGATTTGAGACAGGGTTTTTTAAATGGTAAAGTGGCTATAGTGGGGACAGATCGTTGTTAAAAACCTTGTGTCTAGCTTTGGTGGGGACGGATCTGTGGAAAGCTTATTTCAACATTAGTGATTACCGGCGGCGGCTGTAGGTGAAGGTTGGGGTTTTTTGGTGTCTAGTGGCTGTTGGTGTTTTGGGAGCATCTCTCTCTTACTTCTCTCTCTACATTTCAAATTTTTGAAAAACTTTTACTACTATGATAGTTACTTATTTTTTTTTTTCTTCATTGGCCTAGATTTTTAAGCAAGTTACCTTTACACTACTTGACAAGTCTCCACGTCTAAATAATTCTGAAATTTCACAGTGCTTATCCATGTTTCTGCAACAAGTTCCAAGTATTGCAGGTACCATTTGTCAAAATTCTTTATTTGGTTATTGGCATACATATTGAATTTTCAATTCACCTTCTCATGCTTAGATTTATTATATCAGGATGGACTACAATCACCTAGTGCATCAATCTTCGAATACAGGAACAATGAACCCCAATGATAATAAAAGATGCTAAACAAATGGGTACTGGAATCTGACCCACACTAAAAATCTAAGACTTAAACACTGCATCATTGATATAATGCATATGCAAGTCAAAATCCACAACATACAGCTTAGCTCTGTAAGTACAGCAATGTAGCATGATTTTGAGAAAGCATTGCAAGCCTTGATAATTAGTATCGAATTATTTAAACCTTGACTAGATCTTGATCACAGAAGCACTTGGTCTTTTTTTTATCAAATTCTAAATTTTCCACTTCTAAACATTAAGAGCAGAACAGGTATGATGCACAAAATGGCAGATAGTGGTTCCTCTACCAATCAAATTAATTAGGATATATAGCAAGACAGATAAATAACCCAACGAGCATCTGGAAGTAGACAGCCAAGCCTCCGGATAGAGACATGTGTGAAGGTCTCAAAGCTTTCTCCATTTCCACACCCTTGATCTTTCAAATTCTCCAATATCTTTTCAATATTCTCTTTTCCCTTTAACAAGAAAATTCTCAAATCAGAAAAACTCTATTACAAGAAAGAAAATAAGTTTTGCTAGCTGTTTATGTACCTCGGAAATGGGGAAATAAACACACTTTATACGTGCATTGGCTTCTTGAGATGCCCTTGAACCTGAAATATCACATTCTTAGAAGGTGATTCTAGAAATGCTCAGAGCTGGCATATGCTAACAGCTCGCATGGCATCGCATGGCACTCATGTTTATAATGTTATTTGCCTAAAAATATTATGATTTTTTTTCTTTTATTTATTTCTGTTCTTTATTCATCATTAACACAATAATAATAATAATAATAATAATAATAATAATAATAATAATAATAATAAGATGAATAATAATAATAATAATAATAATAATAATATATTCTTTTTCTTGCTTACTCTTTTGTTAATGTTTTTGGAGTATAAAAACAAATATTAAAATAAAACTATAAAACAAAACAAATTAAAATAAAAATTCAGTTAAATCAGATTAACTAATAAACTCTACGGTCACAAATATTAAATTAAAATAATCTCATAAAAAATCAAAAAATATTTTTTAATAAATCAAATAGTAATATAATAATTCATGTAAAATAAAATAAAAAGAACAGAAGTTAAAACTCGATCTCTATTAAATAAAATATTTTAGGGTAAAAATTAAAAAATATATATAATAAAATCCAGACAAGATACTAGAATAACTATATTTAAAAATAAATTAAATAAAACTATAAAATTGATAAATCATGAAATTGAATTATCTACAGACGAACCTAATCTATTTCCCATGTGAACACGGTCAGATCCATCACAGCTTTAATTATAAAGGTTGACAACATTTATTAAGTGACGTGTGGCTCACATGTCAATCAATCTCCAATTAGTTTTGACTTTCAGCTTGATGTGGACATGATTTTTATAGGTTCAGAAGATATTGAAATCAATCTCATGTTTATAATGTTATTTGCCTAAAAATTAACTTGATGAAATATTTATTTAATATTATCGCCTAAAAATATAGAGAGAAATAAAAAAATGACCTACGATTTCTTGCAAAAAAACATTAATATTGGTATTCTTAAATATATTTAATATAATAATATGATGAATAAATCTTATAAGAAAAAAAACTTTGGCTTTGAATTTAAATATATATTTTAGACTCTCTTTTTTTTCCTTTTAAGAAACGGTGACCTTTTTTTCACATGTATTTTTTATTTTTTAGTGTCCAAGTCAGTTGTTCTTTTTTAACCGGGTTTTTTTTTTTGTTTTTTTTAAACCAGAGTATCCGTGACAACAATTTTCTAATAAATCATTTCACCTTCTTAGCAAATTTTCTAACAAATTTTATCAAAAGTTTTTTAGCAATAGCAATATTCAATCACATTTTGGTTGAAAAAAACCATTTTTAACATATTTTATCAAGTACAATTATACTAATTAAATATTAAAATAACAAAATACAACATTTATAAAATCAATCAATTTTCTACATAGATAAAAAAAAGTCCAGCGAAGCGGGCAAATCGGCTCGTCATATATATATAAAAATGGCACGCCTTTTATTTGTTAGTTAATATTATTATTAAACTATATATATATAGACTTGAATTTGTTGCGCGAGTAACATAATATTCAAATCAAGTATTTAGAAAAATCATTGTTTTTTATTGGGAAAAAGTTGTGTTTTTTTATTAAGATTTTGTTCACTAGATAGCTTTTTAAAAATAAAATATATTATTTTAATATATTTTTAAATAAAAAAAATGTTTTGAAAAATAATTTTAATCATACTTTTAAATAACACATATTCGCTACACTAGCTTTAACTTTAACATAGTAATCATTACAGATTTCCTTCCCTTCAAACATATTGTTGACTAATTGCTAGTCAAGATAGACAAAAGTATGTTAATGTAGACTTTGGATAAACTCACACTTGCATTAACATTTTGCGGGTTCACATTATCGGTCATTTTCAATGCATTATATTTTTCAAGAAATCTCAACTTTAGTCCCTAACTTTGTATACCGATTCTCGGACGAGTCTTGAACCTATATATTTCATCAATTACGCCCTGGACATATTTAAAGAAAAAACATATTAAAATATCTAAAAATATTTAAAGAAAAAACAAATCATTTAAAAAAAAAGATTTTTGAAGTGCTTCCATAGCTTTTACTCTTCTTCATTTGACTCTGTCGCAGTATTCAGTAGTCTCCTCACCCTGCATCCAGTAGTGCTCGTTTAAGATGATGATAAAGCTGATTTTTAAAATATTTTTTATCTATAAATATTTTAAAATATTTTTTTATATTTTCTTAAAAAACATATTTTACATCTCCACATAAAAATAATTATTTTCCCGTACACCCCCCTTAAGCTTACTAAAATCGCAAGATTCTTCAATTGCTGAGATTTTTGCTTCGAATTTTTCAGGGACAGACATCATAAGCTTTTCAACAAACTTATGATCTTCAAATGTCTCCCCAAGGAGTCTCATCTGGTTTACCACATTCATCAATCTGCCAGAATAAATTTTGACAGATTCATGGTCTTTCATTTTCATCAATTCGAACTCTCTCTTGAATGCTAGCAGTTTCACAGTCTTGTCTCTGCTATTGCCTTCAAATTCGACCTGGAGCTTGTCCCCAAATCTGTTTTGGTGTTTCCAGGTTCATAATTTTAGTAAAAATATGATCAGCGAGCCCAGAATGAAGGCTGGTGATTGCCTTATCTTTCTTCAGCTTTTCTTCTTCAAAAGCTCTCAACTGAGCTAATGTGGGATTTCCATGTAATTGAGGAGGATCAGCATCTGTGGCCACTACATTCCACAATCCAAGAGATCGCAAGAAAAACTTCATTTTTACTGCCCAGATGTGATAATGCTCACCATAAAAAATTGGAACCGATGAGTGCGAGTGTCCAGAGGATGAAGATGATGCCATTGATTTCTTAGAAAAATTAATCTCTCAGTGTTTCTCTCAACCCCCCAGGTGTTTACACTCACAATCTCTCGTGTTTCACTCACAAATTTCCCCTCAGCCCGTAAGATCAATTGCTCTGATATCACTGTTTTAAATTGATGATCTGAACAGTAACTGTTTGTAACAGGTACTGTTTAGATCAAATTCTGGAAAATGAAAAATTGGAAATTGAGGCAGAGCCGAATTGAAGATTGAATTTGAATTTGTTTTATTCAAATTGAAATGCCTAATATAAAGGCTTACAATAACATGAATTGCAATAAAAAACAAACTCTCAACAGCCATGAGAGATTATTGGCAGATAATCAAGCAAATCAAATCTGCTTATCTGAAATTTAAAATTCAAAAAATTAAACAACACATTTAATCTAAAATTGATCTTCACGTCAGCTTCAGGACAACAATTCTTCAAGGCAGCATCTCACGCACATTCTGACAGACTTACCTAGCATTGCATGGCAGATGATTTGTTTTATCTGTTGGTAACAATCATCTGTGAGTTTGCAGTTTATTCTTTAACCATTCGAGAGTCTACTGTGAAAAGATAAGATATACATGGTTTCCCTTGTTCATACCCAAACATTTCTGGATGGCATGGGTTCATCCTTCTTTGTTTCTTGTATTATCTTGTATTTATTGAATTACCTAGTATTACATGGCAAATAATTCATTTGGAAATTAGTTGCTTGTTTATAGTTTGTCATTAATCATTTGGAAATTCTGGTGTGAAATGGTAATGACAAATCCACTCCTTGGTGTGGTGCATCAGCCAAATCATCTTAATTGCTTAGGGAGCTGATTCTATTTTCTTGCTATCTTGATGATGCCCAGTGAACAGCTGGTGCATCTTGCAAAATCTGATGAGTTCTTATCTCTCTTTAGCTATAATTCTATCTTCGCTTGCTACCTGTTCTTGGTTTCTTGTGCTTGCTAATGTCTTGTTGAAAATCCTAAGTATCCATTGCTTATTGCAGGAGATGGAACGGTCTGGTGATGTGCTTGCTGCAGGTTTAGTTGAGGTCGCCGACCCATCTCTTTCAAGCAAATTTTTCCTCCGTCAGGTCCTCTTACAATCACTGTGCTAATACATGTATTTCTGGCTTTTGGGAATTGACTGTATATAGGATATAGTTTTTGCCCCCTCGCTGTTGTCTGTGTTCAGCTAAAATTAATGAATTCTGTATCCCCCGGAACTGGATGGACGAATCTGACTGTTCAAGTGACTCAATTCTTAAGCATAAACCTCTTTGGGCCAGTCACACCTCTAATAGTGTCAAAAAGAGGATAAAGCAATCACAAAAGAAACAAGGAGACTTGCAACGGACTTATGGGACAAGAGTTATTCCTGTGTAAGCATTGTCTTGGCCTTTCATTTGTTATTGCAGACCATTGGCATTGTATGGTGGCTGGTAATTTATTTATAGTAGTTTAACTTTTTTAACTTAGATAGGAATATCTTTTGAAACTTCATTGAGCACTTCTTCCTTTGTCTTGATGGACACAGAAGCTTGGTGTTCATGGCACTGGTTAAACTATATCGCATCCAAATGTACTAATATATTTAAATAATAACACTTCAAGTTCATCTCCCAGATCAAAAAAATTGATAAATATAAGGTCAGTTTCTGGGATTTCCTGGCTTGTAACTACTGATGCTCACTTGCTCGGAGTATCATTGTAGCATCGGTCAATAAATTTGCTCTTGTAGCTAATTTCTCATGCTGCATTTTCTGGCTTGCATCTGCCCAGTAATATGGCCGACTTACACCATGTTTCCTTCAGTCAAGTGACTGTAGAAATTCAACCCCTGCCATTTATATCCCTGTTAATAATTCTTGGTCCTGTAAAGATATGGATGGAATAAGTGATTAACTTTTATATCACTGAAATAAATACATGTGTATATACTTGTGGCTGGTGCCAAAGCTTGCCCCATGGGTTCAACTACTAGAAGAAAACTTGGGTCAATACTGGAATTAGGTTAGAATTCAAGGGTAGGAATTATTTTGCATGTTGACTCCTCTCAAAATAATGTGATGCTTGATTGAATGTGATCATCTCAGTACTTTTGCCTCAAAAGTACAACCACCTCTCTTTTCTATTACCACATGTTTTTGGTCCCTAATAACCATTCAGCTTTTTAAGGCAGTTTGTGTTTGTATAAAAAAACAAAACAACCACGAGCAAGGCTTTCCTTAGTTTGAATAGTTTTCTAACAATTTATCCGAAAGGATTCTTTTTTCTGCCAAAAATATCCTGTTTTTGTTCAAAAATTTCCTCCACACTTTTCTTTTTCTTCAATTTTTTTTCAACCTAGTCAATCAAGTACACTGCTTTTTGCTCTTTATTTTATTTATATATGTATTTTTGTTACAATAATTACTTTATTTGAAGTATAATATTTTTAGAGGTGATTGATATTAAGTGGGGACCCAATGAAAAAATTTTCTGGCTACACTATTACCTAAAGAGCTAAAAGAGCTCGGAATTGCACTGTTCATGCAGACTGAAAACACTGTGGACTGGATATTTGTCTCCCTGCTTCGCGCGAGTTTGTGCTCCTTTTTTTTTTTTTTTTTTGTATTTTCTATGGTGGAAATAGACAAATAGGTGGCTGTGGCCGAGAGGTCCCCTGCGCGCTGGAGAAACCAGCGCGCAGGGGTTCGAATCCCTCGGCCAACAAATTTTATTTTGTTTTTTTTTTCTCCGCGTTGTTGTTATTTGGAAAGCAACTGTTTGCAAAAGTTGCTTTCCTTCTAAATTTTCTACTTCTTTCCTCCTAAACCTAGCCGCCGCCCCTTCCTTCCCTCAACACAGTCATCCCCTACCTTTACAATCTCTACCTTTCTTATTTCTACTCGCCGGTCGTCACACAGATCATGACGTTGAGACGACCGATTGAGCCAAGACAGCCAACTGTTTACAAAAAAGTATGTTATATGATCTCTTCCGGGTGGGTTGTTATGTGAAAATATTGTTAATATAACATTGTTTATGATTGAAACAATTGTTTCATCTAATTGTTTTGTTTTCCTTTGTTTTTTCCTTTTCCGCTTTGCCTACCTGACTCTCCCCTATTTTCTGCTCTTATAAGCTAACAACAACAGGTCCATGACAGTTGAGAGAGAAATTGTGGGTCTGGTCAAAATGGATTAAATTCTTCAAGCCTTTTCAATTCTCTCTCATCTCGAAAGAATTTGAGAGATGGCCGAGTGGTTGATAGCTCCGGTCTAGAAAAACCGGTATAGTTCTTTGCGAACTATCGAAGGTTCGAATCCCTCTCTCTCCTTTTCTCGGCAAATCCATTTATGTTTTTATTGCTTTTTCTGGTTCAGTATCATAAAGGTGAATGGCTCGACTAGGTAGGATAGCCGAGCCAGAACAAATCGATTAGATCTAAATCTAAATGAGTTGAAAAGAAAGGAAAAATGCGGACTCTCGAAGTATGACCTGATCGACTGGTTCAGTATCATAAAGGTCAATGGCTCGACTAGGTAGGATAGCCGAGCCAGAAAAAATCGATTAGATCTAAATCTAAATTAGTTGAAAAGAAACGAAAAATGCTCTCGAAGTATGACCTGATCGACCCAATCAATATGTTATAGTGGAATCAAATGGATTCCTACTTCACCAGAGGAATTGAATCCAAAAGCCCCCGCTTTCCTTCACCTGGGTTCACCCTCTTTCTCTTTAATATCTATGTCTTCGTCCAAAGTTTTTGTTTTTTTCCATTTCTGTTAATATTTTCAACTATATTTTGATTCTTTTTTGGATTTTTTGAAGGCTAATGGAAGATGACGTTTCAAACCCGTTTCGAAGAATGTCAATGCGAACTCCAAAGATTGCTCCAAAAATGGCGCTTGCGCTTGCCAACAGTGATAACAAAACTCAGGTTTCTGATTTTTTATTTAAGGATTTTTTTTCAATGATTTGAACTATTAAATAAGATAGTAGTGAACTGGGTTCTGTTTTTAAATGAACAATGTTGAATTGTTTTTTATTGATGTTTGGCTGATTTGAGAGAGATATTAGGTACTGGGGCTTTGTTTTTAATTGGGAAGATCAAAGCTTTTTGTTGTTTTACTTATGTTTTGTTGATTTAAAGAAGATGTTTTTTTTCTTCTTCATGACAGCGATATCTAGAAGAAAAGAGATATTCCTCAACGGGGATGATGATCATGCAATACAAAAACGAAGTTCGAATCGATTGAGAGAATGAGGCAAGTCATTCAATCTTTTCTCATTCGGTAGAAAAAGGTAGTTTACTTAGTTGACCATAGAGAAAGCTTTAGGCGCGTTTGAGGGAGAAGAAGTTAGTTTGCTTATTCAATATTCAGGCAAGGGGAGAGGGTGTAGCTCTTTTGTTAAGTGGTGAGAGGTTGGTGAGATCATCTTCCAAGTGGCGTATTAGTTCTTTTCTGAGAGAGATTGCATTGCCTATGTCTCTAACTTGCTGGAGAATGATTATTCAGGGATGGAAACAGTAGGAGCAATTGATGATGATGAGGCTTCTCTTGACGATGATGGTATTAGAGTCTCTCATTCGTTTTCTTTGTTGTTGTGCTTTGTCGATTTCATCTGTGATCCAGTGATTGCTAATGCTTTTAGAATTATTTTATTGTTCATTCAAAGGGTTTAGATAATTGATATATATAAGAGAACATGCAGCAGAGCTCAAAATCCAATATGTACAGAAGAGCTCAAAGGGTTTATTGTTCATTCACCGTTGATTTTGTTGTTGGGTTTGATATTTGTAATCAGAATGGCCGAGTCTTTTCCTTCAATGGCTGATTCATCAGCAGCAGCATCGGTTCAGATTGTCTATACCAAGAGACCTCAGGACGAGGAGCCTGAGGCTTACCATATCCGAACCCTTGCCTCTGTTCTTGGCAGGTATTGTACTGTGTGGTGTCGTAATCCAGATCTGTATAAATATTTATTTGTTTATGCCTTGGATTTTAAAGGTTTTTGTTGTTGTATATGTCTATAGCGAGGATGTTGCAAAGGAGGCTTTGCTCTACAGTTATAACACAGTGGCGAGTGGATTCTCTGCCAAGCTGACAGCACAACAAGCTGAACAAATCTCAAGTATGAATCTTTGTCTTAATTTCTTTTTTTAATGAAATGATTTCACAGGTTAACGAGCTCTTTTACATGAAAAAAATCTGAGATTATTGATCTTACAATATGAATTTGAGGTTTTATTTGTTTATAGTAATGGTTTTTTTCTTCTGGATATTCATGCTCCTAGATTTATTATTTAGGATATTTAAATAAGAATTTTGCGTGCATTTCTTAAGGATATGGTGGATCGTGATTTCAATTAGCTGTTATAATAAGCTAACACTAGAGTAAAATCAAGTAAATCCTGTTGAATTGTCTTTGATTATTTTGTTCACTACACCACTGATTTGAAATGCATATGATGCCTCTCTTGCTGAACAGGTGTGCACAATGTGAAGCTCATAGGGGTGTACGATGGCTGGCATCATATGGAAAACATCTTCTTTCTTGAATAAAATATATTGTATCTGTTGCGTGTGTTGAATGTTTTGTGTAACATTTTTTGCATTTGATATATTTCCAGGTGACCTGTGCTTCCATTAGCAATGTATTTGAGAGATCTTTCTTTCTTTATATTCATATCATATGCTTAATTTTTGTTGCAGAACTTCTAGGTGTTCTTCAGGTTGTCCCCAACATGAAAGTTCATCTGCATACAGGTCCTGGGATTGGGAGGCTGCATTAAGTCTTTTCAACTATTTACCCCTTACTCTGGCTAATATAGAGTTGTTAACGCCTTCCCCAACTCTTTCTTCATCGATAAACAAGTTTATCATGTGCCCTGTGTTTGCACTGCATCGTGTGCCATATTATTAGAGTTCTTGATCTAAATTTCGTAGTGTGTGTGGTTAAATAAAGATTCCTTTTAAGAAAGAAAACTTACTTAAGCTGATGAAACATATCTTTGTTTCGATGTTCTTTCTCCACTTACTGTCTGCTAACGTTAATCTAATCTCTGCGTATGAATGATGAAGTGTCTGTAAAAGTAAACCATGAACTCTCTTTCTCATCATTTTGTAGTGAATTGCTCTTTTCCAGGCATCTCAACAAATTTTGTCAGGTCCTTTTTTTAATCACTGTAGGTTTCCGGATAGCTTACTAAAAGCTAAATAAGTTCGTGCAATTACTATAGATTATTGTAGTTGTGGACTCGGATTATTTAAATTGTAATAGTAAAATTATTATTTTATCTTTTTAGTGCGCAGTAATTTGAGCCTTGGATTTAGGTGTGTTTTTGATTTTTTTAGTTTGTAAAATTACATTTCGGTCCCATTTCTTTTAATTTCATGTTATGTTTTCAATTATTTAATTTGAATGTTTGGATTTGTTTCAATTTTGTTCTTAAAATTACATGTATTATTTAAAGTATGTCAAATTCATTATATATTTTTGTATATTTATGTCAAATTAAAGTATGTTAAACTAATTATATGTTTTAATATTTATTGAATATTATGGCCTAAGAATGTATATAGAGAGAAAAAAATTATCTAGGATTTTTTTAATAAAAAAATTTAGTATCAGTATTCTTAAATACATTTAATATAATAATACAAGGAATAAATCTTATAAAAAAAATTGTCTTCGAATTTTAATTTTGTGCTCTGTTTTTTAAAGTTTATTTCTTAAATAATATTTATAATATTTTGGTTTTATTAATATTTCATATCTAATATTACTGGGCAAAAAATACAACTAAAAAAAATGACAAATTTACCTAGATTATCTACAATTAAAAAATATTCGAGTCACTTCCCGTTTTGATTACACTGTTTTTTTTAGACGGTAGATAAGTAATTATAACACACAAAAAATTTAGGTTTATTTCTAAAAATAAATTACAATATTTTTATTTATAATGTGTCAGATCTAATATTACAAGAAGAAAAAGGCAACTCATAAATTTTTTTTGATAAATTTACCTGAATTATCTACAATTAAAAAATCTATGACCCACTACCCATTTCGATTACACTATAAAGTATGTGAGACTAATTATATTTTTTAATATTTATTGAATATTATTGCCTAAAAATATAGAGAGAGAAAAAAATGACCTACAATTTCTTGCAAAAAAAAATTAATATCGGTATTCTTGAATACATTTAATATAATAATATGATTAATAAATCTTATAAATATAACTTTGACTTTGAATTTAAATTTCTATTTTATACTCTTTTTTTGGTTCTTTTAATAAACGGTAGCCTTTTTTTCACATTTTTTTTATTTTTTAATAACCGTCGTGTTCAAGTGTGTTTTTTTTAACCGGGTTTCTTTTTTTGAGTTGTTTTTAACCAGAGTATCCGTGACAACAAGTTTCTAACAAATCATTTCACCTTCTTAGCAAATTTTCTAACAAATTTTATCGCAAAAAAATTAGCAATAGCAATATTCAATCACTTTTTGGTTGAAATTTTAACAGATTTTATCAATTACAATTTTACTAATTAAATATTAAAATAACAAAATACAATATTTATAAAATCAATCAATTTTCTACATAGATAAAAAAGCCCAGCGGAACGGGCAAATTCGCTAGTATACTCTATTGATGGTTATCTTTGGAGTTGAATAATGAATTTAGATTTTTCTTTTGTCCTCGCACATGTGCCTGAACTTGTCCTGTGGTATCCTCTCATGATATGTTTGTAGCCCAAGGATGACACTGTTTACTGTTGTCACAATTAGCATTTCACTGTGGTATTTATGTAGGATCTCCTAGAAAGAAAGAAAGGTTCATTTCCTTTTTCTTTCCTTTTTTTTTTTTTATTTCCACTTGTATAATTCAATTCATTTGTGATTCCTTGCTGAACAGTTATGTTTCGGAGATAGAGAGAAGGCATGCCTTTCCATCACTCGCACAGCGCCACATATTAGCAGGGCTTGCTTCTACTGTGGGCGGGTTGAGCGCACCATATGAAAAGGCATCTCATGAGCATGAAAGGCCAGTTGTAAATTGTCTCTTGGCGACTGGTTGCCACCCATTTGGACCATTCTCTAATTCTTCTAAAGTCAGTAAAATGTTACAGGATGTAGCCTTGGTAAGGTCATTTCATTGTCAAAACTTCTGATTTTGTGAATGGTTTTACCAACAGAACTTAATACCGGACAGCTAGATGCATTGATCTGTTAATATTGATAGTGCTTGTTTTTCCTCCTTTGACATTTCAGGTTGCTTTTATCTTTATTTTAGTTAACATTGAATTCGTATCATTTAATATGTATATGAAACTGTTTCGCTCAATTTTCTTGGCAGAGGAACACAATTTATGCTCGTGTGGATTCTGCACTGCATAGAATTCGTGAAATGTCAGAGGTATTTCAGTCCCATTTCATTACTAAGTATTCAAATGAGAATTATTTGCATAATTCCATGCTTGTGGAATCTTTCTTCTTTGTCAGGCTGTCCAAACTTTTGCTGCGGAGTATCTAAAAACCCCTCTTGCTGAACCTGTCAAAGGCAAGAAGAACAAGACAACAACCGAATTATCGTTGGAGAAGTTCTACAAAAAGACAACGAACTTGCCAGAGCCTTTTCCACATGAATTAGTTGAACGGTTGGAGAAGTACCTAGACGTGAGTCACCCATGACCAGAATAGCGCCTTGGGATTTACACTTGCAAAATTATTGTGCTGATTTTATTTCCTGTTTAAATAACAGGGCCTTGAGGAACAGCTTGTAAAATGTTGCGTGGTTTTTTATTTTAAATTTATTTTTATTAATTTAAATTAAATTAAAAAATTCATAATTATATTGTTGAAGGATTTTTTAAAAATAATTATTTAATTATATAACCTACTCTTATTAATTGTATAATTAAACTACATACAAAATAATTGCACTATATTTAAAATAATATAAAAAAATAGCTCTCTAAAATAGCTTTTATCATTGGAGCACACATCAACAACAAAACAATATAAATACTATTCAAAAAGCTATTTTACAGATTTGACTCTTAAAAATGGCTCTTACCATTGGACTTGCTCTTAAAAAGTGCCTCATTGCTTAAAAATATATTGAACACCTTGTAATTTCTAGCCTTTCAGAAAGGATTAAACGCACAGTCGACAGAAAGGCTCTTACCATTGGACTTGCTCTTAAAAAGTGCCTCATTGCTCTCGTATTTCTGCTAATATTCAATTTTGGCAAACTGTTATTATTTCTGTCATGTTTTGATCAAGACATGATAAATATGATTAAAATGCTTCTACATAACCAAAGAAGGCAAATTCCTAATGATACCTTGGCTTCCTGTTAGGATTACTGAAGTATAGATTACTGAAGTATACATTTTTTGGCCTGAATTTTGTGTATTTAAGGACATCCGAACAAGGCAGACGATTGGTTATGGTGTTAAGCGAGGGAAGCTGTATTACTTAGACTTGGTGTCTAAAA